>VWZF01007071.1:0-11859 GCA_013396755.1 Sclerurus mexicanus | reverse complement strand
CGGCAGAGCTGTTCGCGTGGCTGCTGGCCCCGGTGGCGCCGGCCGAGTTCGCGGCGCGGCACTGGGAGCGGGCGCCGCTGCTGGTGCGGCGCGGAGACCCCGCCTACTACACGGGGCTCTTCTGCACGGCCGACCTGGACAGCGCGCTGCGCGGCGGCGAGGTGCAATTCGGCACACACCTGGACGTGACCAGCTACGCCGAGGGCGTGCGGGAGACGCACAACCCCTCCGGCAGGGCCCTGCCCGCCGTCGTGTGGGACTTCTACCAGAACGGGTGCTCCCTGCGGCTCCTGTGCCCGCAGGCGTTCTCCCGCACCGTCTGGCAGTTCCTCTCCGTCCTGCAGGAGCAGTTCGGCAGCATGGTGGGGGCGAACACGTACCTCACGCCGCCGGGCACGCAGGGCTTCGCGCCCCACTACGACGACATCGAGGCCTTCGTGCTGCAGCTGGAGGGCAAGAAGCACTGGCGCGTCTACAGCCCCCGCGTGGATGCCGAGGTGCTGCCCCAGTTCTCCAGCGCAAACCTCGCGCAGGCTGAGCTCGGCGAGCCGGTGCTGGAGACGGTGCTGGAGGCCGGGGACCTGCTGTACTTCCCCCGTGGCTTTATCCACCAGGGCGACTGTCTCCCTGATGCGCACTCCCTCCACATCACCGTGTCCTCCTACCAGAGGAATTCCTGGGGGGACCTTCTAGAGAAGCTCCTCCCAGCTGCCCTGCAGATGGCCCTGGAGGAGGATGTGGAGTACCGGCGAGGGCTTCCCATGGACTACTTGGGGTACATGGGGGTTGCCAACTCAGACACAGTCGATGCTCGGCGAACAGCCTTTGTGGAGAAGGTGCAGAGCCTGATAAAGAAACTTGTTGACTATGCACCCATCGATGCTGCCGTGGATCAGAGGGCCAAGTCGTTTCTTCACGACTGTCTCCCCCCTGTGCTTACGCAGAGTGAAAAGGCGCAGAGCATTTATGGCTTCCCGGCTCGGTGGAAAGATGGAGGCCCCCACAATGTTGATATACTGATAACAAAAGACACTGAAATACGCCTCCTCCGCCATGGCATCATTAGATTATGTAATGAAGAAGCAGGTGTGATGCTGTATTACACAACAGAAAACTCAAGAGTGTACCACAAAGAAGAACCCAAGTTCATTGAGCTAGATCCTGAGTATACAGACAGTATTGAATTTCTCCTGTCTTCCTATCCAAATCACGTCAGTGTGGATAACCTGCCATGTGAAACCTTGGAGGAAAAGATTTCTCTAGCCACACTCCTGTTTGAGAAGGGCATTCTGACTACGAAGAAGCCTCTGGTGCAAGTGTAACTCTTATTTTTTTAACAGAATAAACATACCTTTTTTAGGAAGTGTTCTGTCTTGGTCTTTCCTTACAACTGCTCGGTGTGAATCAGCATTCCAAGTCCCTGCATCTCATCTGGGGGCAGAAGGGCTCTGGTATGGGAAATCAAATGTTCTGGTTAAAATGGGTATCTGCTCTAGGAGTAATTTTGCATGGCTGCGTGACTAGAGAAGGGAAATTGTTATTTTTTTTCCCTTTCACCAGCCATGTTACTACACTCTAGGTAACTTCAGGAAGCTACTGAACTTTCTTGCTGTCTGTAAATCATTTTTGTGTCTTCACAGTATTTTAAGGCAGCCTGTTCTACTGTGGGAAGTACTCTTATTATTCACAGGCAGATTTGGTGATGGTCAGCATTCTGTGTTCCTGTGCTGTACCATGCTGCATCGGCCTTCAGGCCTGTGCTATGTTGTAAGGATCCCTTGGTCACAGAAAAAACTTGGCTGACTCTTCTAGGAAGTGGAGCTTGAAGGCAGTTCCTGCTCAGTGTCAGCAATTACACCACCTACATGAGCCTACCTTTATTGAACAGTGCAACAAGATGTTCTCTGGCAAACATGATCTGCATCTGAAATGCCTCAGGCTCACTTGCATCTTTTTCAGTCTGGTAATTGCAAGATGTCTTAATGATAAAATAACCTTCCCCACTGGTGTTCCCACAGCAGCTCCTAGCAATGAAATTACTGATCCTTTCAAGGCAAATGGGGCACCCTCTAATACAGTTTTTTTTGTGGTGTGTGAAAGAAGTTTCATTTAAGGACCTATCAAATTACATGAATACGCACCTGGCTGTGTGGCCAGTTCCCATAAATACTGACAAACCTCTGACATGGTTTTCCATAATGCTATTTTATCATAGCACTCAGCAGGTGAGGGGTATTCTGTCTTTAAAGCCTCCTGAAGTTACATCCACAAGGAGCAGGGTGCATTAGCCTGTGCTTCTGTGACCTGTTGGATCATGAGGGTTTTACAGGATGTCACACACGCACTTTTAACTGTTCAGGATTTGACTCCATGCTATGTCCTCCAAGGTCCCGTACTTCAATGGCCAGTGTGCCAGCCTTTCCTCCCCCTCTTTTGGCTGTACGCTTCTGCTAAATCTTGAAACTTGGGCTGTGTAAAATTGTGGCTGGACAGAAATGCTGTTGCCACATGCCCTGTGATGCTTCTGTCTACTCAGCAGAGGGTCAGCCATCCTTGTCCCACCCTTCATGCCCCTTGTCAATATGCTGTGCATGGTTCCTTGGCTGCTCTGTGTGTCCCCTGTGCAACCACAGGCACCTGCACTGCAGTTTGCTGCCTGCGGGCTTGTGATGCAGAGCTGCACCAGGAGCTCATGCAGCCCTTTCTGTGATGGCTGTAAGCACCCCCATGTCCGCTTCGAGCGTGATAATGACAACCAAAGACAGCACAAATTCTCCTTAGCTTTTCCTTTTCCTGGACTCTCTTTTCTACAACACCATAATACTTCACCTGGGGTGGGGCATTCTGATAATCCCTTCCCCATTTCTAAATCTGCTGGGGAAACTGCCTGGGCTGAAAGACCTTACGCACACTCCTCATGGATTTACACAGGGCTAGCCAGAAAGAGAGTTTCTCTTTTGTCTTTCTCCAGAAAGGTATTTCTCACAAAGACTGGCAGAGTATACCAAATCTTTTGCTCTAGGAGGTGCTGGTCCATTATGATTCCAGTAAGAATTCACATTCTGTAAAGTATCTAAAAATGCTGTTTATTAGAGCTAACACTCTAAAAAGAGACTAACACAGAAAATCTTACACCCCTTTGGATGCTGAGAACTCTGAGTAATGAAGCACATAGCAGGACTCTGCCCAACATACAGCATACCACGCAGACATGGTCCATAGCAGAGATTCTCGCCTTTCAGTCTTTTAAGCTATTGTAAGATTTTTGTATAAGGAAACAGCTGTATTTACCATGTCTACAGTTCAACAGAAACAATGTTTGCATGGGAACATCTTGCTACAGTTTGATCAGGGCAGGGCCACACAAATTGTGTAATGACAGGTGCTGGGTGGGAGCTGACTGCAAGCTTCAGTGTGAACAAGAGGTGGCTGAGTTTCCCATAAGGCTTGGAATCTGCCAGCACAACACAGTCTGAAGGTCACACTGTAAGGGCAGCACAGGCACCAAAGACATGGGGCAGTGCTGTGTCCCCCAGAGGAGAGTGGTCTGTGTGCTGTAAGGCAAGGCAAGGACCATGCTGCAGGTTCCCTCACATTACTCCAAACAGGGCAGAAACACAAAGGTACAGGGAGCACATACACCAGTTTTTCCAAGAGGAGCTGTGCAGGACAGCAGGGCTTTGAGAGAGCCAGGCTTTATTTGCTCTCATAATCAGTCCCTTGGGGCATTGGTACAGTATCTTTTTGAAGGATACAAGGACCATTGGCTTCACAGCAACCACATAGGGCACAGAAAGAGGGGAGGGGAGCCAGCAGTCCGACCTGCGCTAGGGCAGGAGGAGGAGGCAGCACTTCATGACTGGCTGCCCAGGCACAGGAGCCACAACATCCACCTTAAATACAGTCATAATGCATCTGAGTGGATCACAGGAGAAGCCGCAGATTGCTCCCAGCTTTCTTTGCTGAGTATGGTTGTGGTCATGGCAGACAAGGTTGCTCTTGTCCAGCATTTCCACATCCCTCACTTATCATCCATGGCCCCTTCCATATGCCTCTTGCCCACTGACTACAGCCACTTCAATGTGCCTGTCACTTTGCCAGAGTTATCTTTGGAGAAAGTTGCAGAAATGCTCACCTGGCATGGCTAGCATCTACCAGAAATTTGTGTGCCTGAACTCTAGGAAGGGGAAGGATCAAGCATATATGCACTGGAAGAACAGAAGATAGGTACTATTCAGGTACCATCATCTGGAGTGACAAAGATGCTGTCTGAGACCTAACAAGGTGGGGAGGTGGTGGAGAAGAGAAACATGCATTTTTTGAAGCAACCTTCTTGAATTGTCACTGGTAGCTAACTCTGTAGAGTTGACCTTGGATGGCTGTTGGATACACACCAAGCCACTCTCTCAATCCCCTTTAGCAATAGCAGAGGTGAAGAAACTAAGATGAAAAACCTCATGGGTCAAGATAAGGACAGGGGATAATTCATCAACTGACACCATGGGCAAAACAGACTTGACTTAGAAAAGATTAATTTAATTTATTGTCAGTTAATTACAGAGTAGCACAGTGAGAAATAAGAACAAAACTAAAAACACCTCCCCACCCATCTTTGGGCAGCATCAGGTCCATCTCTGAGCTGGCCAAAACTGTCCCTGTCCAATATGAAGGGAGCCCCAGTCTCTTCCCACAGTAGATCACAACCTTCTGCTATCAAAACCTTTCCACCGTAGCTCTGGATAGTCTTACTTTCTTCTTGCAACCAGTGCTGAAATGGTGTCATTGTGCTTGCTCTCTCTTGGCTATCATCCAGGAATATTTTGCATGGGAATGGAAAAATTTGCGCGTAGGAGGTGCCTGTTGCTTGTTCTGAAGAAAAACTAGTCATTACCATAACCTTCTTCATGCAGTTTTGCAAACTGTCAGCATTAGACAATGTTCCCCTCCATGAACCAGCTTGTGCTTTTCAGCTCAGCACTGATAAGCATTTCCTCCTATGTGCCAGGTGAAGGGTACAGGGGTTTAGGGCCCTCTTGGTGGAAAGGCCCTGAGGGCCTTTTGCCCCACCTTGGCAGAGAAGCCACACTCACTCCAAGACATCTGTCTACAATGAACTGCCACCAGCAACCTGCCACTGCTTTGTGAAGACAAAATTGGGAACCAGAGGCCATTGTTCCTGTTGGTCCTGGAGGGCTGCCACCTCTCCTGTGAACACCATCTCCCACCGCCTGGCTGAACCAGCCGTCCTTGGTGTTTTCAGGCTGTGAGTGTCCTCCTGGCCAGCCTGGCACTCCAGGGCAGACCTCAGAGCTGGCAGCTGCCTCTCAGCTGTCTGTGTTCAGCACCTGGGCATCCCCATTGGGGCAATGCAGCCTTTCCCTGCCTGGCAGGTTTTGTAACAGATGTTAGCAGTGCTGGCTGACACCTCTGGGCCTTTCCTAGCATGGGTAAGGCACTCTTTCTGGGTGTGGGCAAGAACAGGTGGCAGCGCAGAAGGGAGGGAGGGGCACAAGTCTTGGAGCAGCTCATGGCCATCATGACCAGATGCTGTCATCTGGTGAGAGGTGCATGACTGCAAGTCCCAGGAGGTGCCAGGAGAGTGATGCTGGGCTAGTGGGACTGTCTCTGCTCTGAGATGCTCCCAGGCCTGCAGCTTGGCTGCGTTTGAGAGAAGAAAAACAGAACCTGCAGGAGAAATCCAAGAAGGAGGGTTGCAGCTATGCCTGTGCCTGGGTCTGGTCTAGCAGACCTGATTTAGGGAAAATCCACCACAGAAGATGAGCACACTATGCATCTACGAGTATCTGGGCAGAGCTGCTGCCTTTTGGAGATCATAAAATCATAGAATAATTTGGGACCTCAAAGTTCATCTAGTCCAATCCCTCTGTGATGAGGAGGGGCTTCTTCAACTAGACCACATTGCTCGGAGCCCTGTCCAACCTGGCCTTGAATGTTTCCACGGATAAGGCATCCACCACCTCTCTGGGCAATCTGTTCCGGTGTTTTACCATCTTCATTGTGAAAAATTTCTTCCTTATGTCTAATCTAAATCGACCCTCTTTTAGTTTAAAGCCATTACCCTCCTTTGTCCCCACAGACATTTTTCTGCTAGGCCCTCTTCAAGTACTGATAGGAGGCAATAAGGTGCCCCTGGAGCCTTCTCTCCTCCAGGCTGAGATGCGCCAGCACTCTCAGGTGACTGGCTGTGCTGACCCTGCCCTACCGTAGGCGCTGACAGCAGTGGCTCCAGGCAGACTTGGCATCTTCCAGCAGATGTGGGCCCACAACATTCCTGCCTCGGTTCGCTTCGCCTCCCCTCCCCTGTGTGTGGGAAGCTGCATTTATACAAGGAGCCTCAGCTTAAGTGCAGGCACAGTGAGCTCACCGCCTCGGGAGCCATGTGGCCGGGCACCGTGTGCCCGCTGCGCCGCTGGCAGAGGCGGCTGCCCTGGCGCGGCCCCTCGCCCGCAGCCCCTCGGGGCCGCCGCGCCGCGGGCGCTCCCGGCGCCGCCTCCGTCCGCCTCTCGCCCGCCGCCCGCAGCCTCTTCGACGAGCCGCTGGCCATCGCCGTGCAGGGCCTCGGCCCGCGGCAGCGGGTCACGCTGCGGGCATCGCTGCGGGACGAGACGGGAGAGCTCTTCCAGGCCACGGCCCGCTACCAGGCGGGGCACGACGGCGAGCTGGACCTGGCGCGCTGCCCCGCGCTGCCGGGAGGCAGCTTCTCCGGGCTGGAGCCCATGGGGCTGCTCTGGGCTCTGCAGCCCCGGAGGCCCTTCTGGCGGCTGGTGAAGCGGGACGTGCGGAGCCCCTTCCTCCTGCGGCTGGAGGTGCTGGAGGGACACGGGGAGCCCCCCGGGCGGCTCCTGGCCCAGGCGCAGCACGAGCGGGCGTTCCTGCGGGATGGGGTGCGGAGGCTCCCGGTGCGGGACGGCAGGATCCGGGCCACGCTCTTTCTGCCCCCCGGTGAGTACCGGCCGTGCCGGGCTCCTTCTGCCGCGGGTGGTGCCGCTGCTCTCGGCCCGCACTCCCCGTCCCGCAGCCCGAGCCCGGCACCAGGCAGGGGACAAGGGTAAGCTGAGACTCACTAGCTGGCACTGGACACTCCTCAAGGACCAGCCTGATCAGCTCAGCCTGCTTTGGTCTGCGGGGCACGCTCCTCAAGTAGTGCAGCTGCGTGTGCTGAAGAACATGTGGGTTTGTTTAATTGACTCTTAGTGGACATGAGGGCATTTATCACAGTACCCGTTTTGTTCCCAAGTGCCGTGGGCGGTGGTGTCAGCCAGTCTTCAAGATACCTTTCCTCTACTTGGCTGTTTTCCAGGGAATTCAGCTAGTAATTGTCTGACTAAATAGAATTTGCTCTCCCAAATTGTTGAGTTTAAGCCTGCTGCTTCTTTCCTTTCCAGCCTCTCCACAGATCCTGAACTCAGTTACATCCTAGTTGCTGTAGCCCAGGGCAACACAAGCTGCCTTTTGTCTCCAGTTCTTCCTGTTTGTGAGCATTAGACAGGTTTGCTCTTACAGTATTTTTGTCAGAAAATAATCATTAAGAGGGTCTTTGACAAATGCTGTGTTGTTCTCCTAGCAGCTGTCCAGATTTCTGCTAGTTGTCTTGTAGGAAACCTCATCTCTTGCATTCCTTTGGTTCAGTGGTTTGTAGCAGCCGCACCACTGCCACATCCCAGCTTTCCTTCCCCCTGTGATCTAGGGGCTTTCACCAAGCATGTCTCTGGAACCCCATGTACTCAAAGAGCTGCTCAATGTATCATGTGCCTTCCCCTTTCTTCCCTGTCTGTCCTGGGCAACTCCTCCATGATAGTGCTAAAACCATACATGCTGTCTCAGCCGGTGCCCTGGGCTCTGACTGGGTTGTAGCCTTCAGCCTGGTGGTGAATTTCCTGTTCTTCCTGCTTGTTGCCCATGTTCTACATGTTAGTCTGCAGAGACCTGAGGGAAGCTTCACCTTCCCTGCTGAGCAGGAATGGGAGCCTCCCTCTCAGCCTCCTCCTTTCCATATTTTGTTAGCACTTTGCATCAATCCCTCTCAGTTTTGGACTTGTCCCCTGATGAAACTTATGTAAAGCTTCTCTTAGCAGGTTAGCAAGGTTGGCTTCAAATACTTTCTTCTCTTAATCACAGAATAAATGGCTATAGTATATTTACACTGAAACTGAGAATCTGGAATCATGGAAGATAAGATTTGATGCTGAGAAATGCAGTAAGGAAAAGCCTCCTGGGTATTATTGAAGCAGAGCTTGATATCTCTGCAGTGAATTTATATGATACAGAGAACTAGTTGTGACTGTCAAAAGATCCCTTCTCTTCCATCCACATGTTCCCTGATGTTATCCAAAACATTAGCAGGCCTGCTAATTTGTGCTGGTTTGTTTAATCTTGAAGCAATGTAGCCATTTAATTAAAACTGGCATAGTAATTTAGGGCCCTTAATACCATTAGTCTCTTGAAGGTTTTTTTTCTTTTTTTAAAAAGACGCATTTCCAGGCCTATGAATTTAGCATATAAATTAAGAATTGTGGGTTAATGTGTCCTGTTATATGATCTTTTGCAGGAAATGGCCCCTTTCCAGGAATTATTGACTTATATGGAACTGGAGGAGGGCTCCCTGAGTACAGGGCATGCCTGCTGGCCAACTATGGCTTTGCTGTGCTGGCTCTGGCTTACTACGGCTATGAAGATCTCCCCAAAGAGATGAAGGAATTCCACCTGGAATATTTTGAAGAAGCTGTAAACTATATGTTACAACACAACCAGGTTGGTTTGTTCATTGACTCACTACAGTGAACTCTCATTAGTTAGGTCCTGTCAGACTGCAGATGGGGCAGAGCTACTGTATTTAAAATAGCATCACCATTAAGTTGGCTGTTATTAGTTTTATATCTTTAACTCCCATTACAATGGCTCCCTGGCAGATTATTCCGATTCTTCCTTTTGAACTGACCAGATGAAATAGTAACATAGGTCACGTGCTGGTCATTTCTACTCCATTCAACCCAGTGTCACAGCTAGGCTGCTAGTTGCCTGCATGCTTATATGACTTCCAGCAGGGCTTTTAGGTTTATGCTCTGTAGAATGTCCTGCAGATCTAATGTCCTTTTCAGCTGTGGAGCCCATGATAACCTTCTGTGATGCAAGTCTCACGGAAGTCCACAAGTAGACATTTGTTGCTGTGTGTTTTATATGCTGTTAGAAACACTCCAAATGTTGCTATTTGGTGAGTGTGGCTTTTACTAGCTAGTTGTGCACTTAGGAATCCTTCTAAGTCAACACTTCTTGGAAGAGAACCTGCTCAGCTCCACATCTCCTTGCAAGTAACTCTACATAGCAATAGCTAGAATTGCACAAGGGAATACTTGTTTTTTTCTGGAGAATGGAAACAAATACCTTCCTCAGCCTCAGAAAGATGTGTTAAAGGTCTTGGTTGCTTTTCAGACTCCTTAACCTTAACTGCTTGTGCCACCCCTCTGCCCAAAAAACTTTGAAAATTGCTCCCAGCTACCTTTTTTTTAATCTCCCTGACAGCAGTATGACTGCCTCCCATTAACACCTCCACTGATACCCTCATCATGTTTTTAATGTCTTGCAAAGTTTCAGCCATATTTTCTAAGTTCTCCCTTTCTGTGTTTCAAAGTGGGTGGGTTTGGAGCCTATTACACTGGTGATAAGATACAAAAGATTTTAAATTTTGATGCTGTCTCAGAGCCTTTTTGCCCCTAAGGCTTTTTGGATATTGAAGCAGTTGTGGTATTAGCTAACCTTCTTCCAAAATCTTTAGAGGCTTTCAACACCCTTTAATTTTTCTATTCTAGTTAATTTGCCCCGTGTAAAAGAAAATTAAGGTAACCTATTCTAGATTGACTCCAGAAGACTGTACAATTCTCTTAGAAGAATGGGTTTAATAGGTCATTTTTTTTCAGATACATTTTAATGAGTAAGCTACCTCAGAATACTTCCTGCGAGTTCGACACCAAGCATACTAGAGAAGCAGAGAGCAGCTGATATGGAGCCTACCACCCCATGTTATCTTCTTAATAGGGAAACCAAAGACAGTGGTGGAGTATAAGAAATATCATAAGTGATGACAGTGTCATACTCATTTCTGGCTTTGAGCATTTTGCACTGAAAGAAGGCATTTGTAGAAGCAGCCTCCCCTGTCCCTTCCCTCTCCTTCCCTCAACTGCCTTACAGGAAAAGTGAATTTGGGACTGCATGTTTGCAAGCACAGCTGCACTCTCTGCTTCAGCAGTGAACCTTGTAGCTTTGTTAGAATGATGCTGCAGTCTCAGTAGGGCTTAGGATTGTAAATCAAGCATGGAAAAGTGCCCAGGGTCCCTCAGATGTGGGCCTTGCACACAGGCCCTTAAACGCCTTGGGGTCCAAATTTGAGGCTAGCACGGCTGCAAATGTGGCAACATCTTAAAGAAGTGGCATGCTCTGGTTCATTGCTTGTGGTTTCTGTTTTCTCACCTCCAGGTTAAAGGTCCAGGAATTGGGTTGCTTGGATTCTCGAAGGGAGGGGACTTGTGCACCTCCATGGCCTCCTTCCTAAAGGGCATTGCAGCCACTGCCCTTATCAATGGCTCAGTGGCAAACGTGGGTGCAGTTCTCCACTACAAGGACATCACCATTCCACCCCTTGGTATCAATTTGAAACGTATCAAGGTCAGCAAGTCTGGGATTGCTGATATTGTTGATGTATTGAACAACCCACTAGAAGGGCCTGACCAGCAAAGCTTTATCCCTTTGGAGAAGGCCGAGTGTCGCTTCTTGTTCATTGTTGGCCAGGATGATCACAACTGGAAAAGCGAATTCTTTGCAGTTGAGGGGAGCAAACGTTTGCAAGCTCATGGGAAGGAAAAGCCTGAGATAATCTGTTATCCTGGAGCAGGGCACTACATTGAACCTCCCTTTTTCCCAATGTGTGCAGCCTCAATGCACCTGCTATTTGGCAAACCGGTGAAGTGGGGAGGGGAGCCCAAGGCACACTGTGAGGCACAGGTGGATGCTTGGCAGCAGATCCGAGCTTTCTTCCACAAACACCTCACGGGCAAGCCATCTGGAACATCCAGTAAGCTGTGATGTGAAGTAGGTTACTTTACAGCTGAAGGTGCTGGTGTTTCAAGATTGTTTTGTTAAATGGCTCAGAAGGAGAACAAGGAAGATCAGAGAGTAAGCTATTGGGTTTCTTGGAGGATGACAGTGGGCAAAAGTGTGAAAGCTGCTTTGTTTTTTCATCCTCTAACCAAGGTTAGAGGTTCTTGGCCTCCTGTTTTGTGTAGTGTAGAATTACTAGCTATGGAATGCAAATGAGGGAAGGCTGGGTATTCTTTGAATGTGCATTTAAGTGGAAGGTGACTCATCCCAGCTGAGAACTGGGAAGAAAATGTGCCTTGGCTTTCTCAGAGGAAACATATGCCATTGCCCTTAACAGAGCCAGCTTTGTGTTCTCGGTCCAGTGTTCCCGTTTTTCTGGAAGCAGCAGTTCTCTCTTCCTGCCTCCAGTAATCTTTCTGTTCTCCTATGCACTTCCCTCTCCTTTATTGCCCCTTCCCCTTCTCCCACACCACTAAAATGCATCTGCCTTAACAATATCTGTAATTTCACTTAGCAAAAGCAGCAACACTGTGCCTGGATAGCACATCTCCCGTTTACAGGCAACAACAGCCTGATGTGTCCAGCGGTAGAAACGAGGCATTTAAACAGTTTGTGAACGTTTGTAAGCATGAGAAACAACAGACCTGAGCAACAACACGACTCTGGCTGGCCCTGCTGCTGTTCTTCGTGGGGCGGCTCTCGGCGGGGTGTGTGTGTGGCTCGGGGCTGGGTGGCTCGGGGCGGCCT
>VWZF01007070.1:104301-130476 GCA_013396755.1 Sclerurus mexicanus | reverse complement strand
AAAACTAAACCACCACAAACAGAAGGAAATTCCCAGATAAATGCTCTCAAAAGTAAAACTTCTTTGGCTTTTTCTTGTGCTCTTTCATGGACTCATACCTTGTTGAACCCACAGTAGCTGTGAGACAGCATAAGGAATGGAGAACACAATTACTTGGATCCTCAGGTGGTCTCAATTACCTCATCTAGTACTTAGAAAACTTTTCTCAGCTATGGGAGGCACAGGATTAATCCATTTTGGCTAAGAAAAGACTGGGATTTACATATTCTACCTCTTCTTTTGCTGCTCTAACCATCAGATTTGTAGAACATGGAGGTATTAAGAATAACTTTTTATTATGGTCTTACACTAAGGATACTTTTTTTCAAATCAAGAGACTGATATATCAGTTATTGCAAGAGGTATACTTTCAGATATATGGGAGGGTGTTCTGGGCCCAGGAGCATATCTTTTGTGGATTAGACTCTCAATAAGATACCTAAATTAGATGTTCCAAATGACACACAAATAGTTTCTGGTTTCATTTGCATTTTACCTCTTTTTCTCCAGTCTTTTCTCTAGCCAGTATTTTTACGGCACTCAGTTTTATGAAATTTATTTTATATGTAATGACTGCTAACAATCAACTGGGGACAACTGCTAATATCATATATGCCAAAATTATACAGAATGAAATACAATAGGTATAATTCACTGTATTCTTGAGAATTTTGCATTTCAAATTCAAAATACTTAATGGATAGTTTCTTTCATCATACTTGCATTTAATTTGCAAAACATTAAGGAATCTGAATGTCATGTGCTTTGAATAGCTTCTCTGAAACAAAAAAGGTAATCTTATGAGAAAAGATCTTACAGAATCAGAATATAAGGAATGATAAACCTTTTATTGATCAACTTATTTTTATTCAGCACCATAGTTCTCTTTGTATGGCAGGTATCACCTAATACATATTTTAGTAATTCCCAATAAATATTATTTTCTCTCTATTGCTAGGGGCACTAAATTTGCCAAGGAGTGCAAAAAAAATATTTTATATTGAAAAATAATAATAATAAAAACAAACAAAACAAACCCCAAACAAAAAATCTAAACAAACAAACAAAAACACTTAAACACCTCAAAATTTATAGTAGGTAAATGTCACTTAGAATTAACTTATATACAAACTAGCTTTTCACCTGATCTCACTCAAGCCATTGTTTTAAGAAGTTAGTCTGAGATTACTAATTAATCTAGCCCCACTCATTTCACAAACTTGGGCTTTTATTCTCTTATAGGCTTCATATTTCTGATTAATATCAGAGTATTTTGCCATAATTCAGAGAAAAAGCTGAATTTATAGCATGTGCTAACATCAGTATCATGAACGTGTAGTAGCCATGGCCATTTTCTTCAGTGTAAACTGTGCAGTGATCTCATACCATTATGGAACTCAGTATAAACTTGACCTGCTGTACATGCTCAGAGGGAACATTTTTTTAGATACATTATGATCTCATACTGCAGTAATTTTTATAAAACCTAGTTGTTCTGAAAATACCAGTTTATTAGACAATTCCTTAAAATATTTATTATGAAGAAAATAACGAATAGCGCCCACTGATTATTTCTGTGAAAAACATGTGTGATGAGACAAAAGTCCATAAAATATGAATGCAAAAGTAAATACCCAACCATATAAGCTATAGTAACAAATCATTATTCTAAGTAACGTAGGTCCTGAAATAAGGAATTCACTGTATAAGGATCTAGGTCTGTTGCAGCCCTCTGGTTTTAAGAAAAAAACTGATATTGCTGCAATACATTGTTGCAGGAAATTGATCTACTGGAAAAGGAAAAGAAAGAGGCATATGCTGTGTTCTCATTACCACTTTTCAATGTTCCTATTTTGAGAACATGGATATTTATAACATTCTCATTGCAAATCTACTCTTAAATGCTTTCAAGTGAAAATACACTATAGCACGTCTATGTAACTTGTTCCATCCTTTATTCATTTTTGCTTACTGCAGACGTGTACCTAATAAAACACTCATATCATATCCTTTAACAAGTCTTTTGAACCAAAAAAATGACTGTTTTTTTTTCCTTTTTCCACTTCTATCAACATATAAAAAGTTATTGTCTTATGTTTGTTAAAACTTATGAAAAGAGAAATCTAGTAAGTCATACCTTCATGAAAAATCAACAAAATATCTGTCTCTTGAAAACAAAAACTACAAGAATAATAGATACTTAATTTCTATTTGTCTTTTTCACCTTACATTTTTGCTATTGGAATTTTATGTGTAAAATTAAAGCAACTAATTATGACTTTCTTTATAGGTAAAATTTTGAAAATATGTTGCTATTATCAACTACCTTGTTTTATGTTGAATTTCTCCTTCAGATTCAGTGAATTTTACCTACTAAAAGCTTCTTGGGATCCTCCTTTTCCTTTTCTTTTTTTTTTTTCCCCTTTTTATTTCTAATAAATATTATGGTAACATTTTGCTACAGTAATTACAGAAAGTAGTGAATTATTTTGAACTGGGTTTAGTCCACCTAATTTTAGGCTCATAAATAAGGTATTTATATTGTGACTATATTTTATGATGGAGATGGTACATTGTAGAGGATAGTTCAGATAAGTAATATTTACTTCTTTCCATTTACTCAATAGTGAGATTGTAGCAACCACATTCTTAGCTCAAATATATGTTTTTTTGAGAAACTACTAGATTAAATAATTGAGAAGTTTTGAACTATAAAAGCCCTTGTCTCTCAGGACTAACAGAAACTCCAGGACTTAAATTACATTACTTAAAATACGACCATGAATCCTTACACACAGGATTGCATAGTATTTTTGCAGTGTCTCATACATCATTGAAATAGCCCTGTACATGAAATAGTTTTCGTCTTTGTCGACAACAGGGAAAATCCTACTTTAAAACTAGAAGACAAAAAAATTGCATCCATTTATTTCATATTTGATAATACCAGATGAACCAAAATTTACTTGCAAGTTAATATATTTTGTCAAGGTTACATTCTAAAATTTTAGAGATCCATTAGGCAGCAACTGAGTTGAAGAAGTTACATCATTCTAATAGAAACCAAGGACCAGCAGGGAACAGATTCTGGGTGACCTCCCATTTATTGAAGTGAAGTCTGAGTTGACTAAAAGCCTTTTGATTACTTATGCAGTGCTACAAGGCCTGCTGGAATAAAGTCATATTTTC
Organism: Sclerurus mexicanus; assembly: GCA_013396755.1. Classification (NCBI taxonomy): domain Eukaryota; kingdom Metazoa; phylum Chordata; class Aves; order Passeriformes; family Furnariidae; genus Sclerurus; species Sclerurus mexicanus. The sequence continues at coordinate 127,248 of VWZF01007070.1, read as the reverse complement.
AGGACTAAAGGTTATTGATTTACTGTTATTTATATCAGTGTTCTAGTAGTATGTTTAACAGTGTGAAGTTAATTTCAAAAGTTGAGGTTTTTTTGTCGGTGTTTTTAATTTGACTGGTTTGGGGTTTTTAATAGCTGGCTCACTTCATATATAAGTACATATACCATACATGAAGACTTGATGTTGCATTTCACTCCAGTGCCTAATCTCTAGAAAATGTGGCAATCTACTAGAACTCCCTATTACTGAAGACATTCTTTTGGTTCAAGGTGCAGGCATTAGTTCTTCATTACTTAATATCTTGACAGGATTCTCATTGAAAATGCCAGTGAAGAGTAAGGGAAAGGGCCTCTTCTCTTGTTTTTTGGCCCTGATTCCATAAAGCTTTCAAGCACATAAAAACCCCATTCAGTGAAATATCTCACTTGGAAATGTTGCAAACATTTTTCCAATAATAGATCTCAGAAAAACTTACATAAGATAGGTATCTCAGGGGAAGGGAAGGACAGCTGAAGAGAGAGCATAACTTATTCAGTCAGGGCAATTCCAGACATGAGTACAGGCTGGGAGAACAGCTCATTGAAAGCAGCCCTGCAAAGAAGGACTTGGAGGTTTGTGTGAATCAAAATCTGTATGTGACTCAACTGTGTGTGCTCACAGCCCAGAAGGCCAAACACATCCTAAACAGAACCCAAAAAGGAGAGGCAAGAAGGGATGTTATCTCCCTCTATTCTACGCTGGAGAACCCACCTTAAGTACTGTATCCAGGTCTGGAGTCCTCAGCCCAAGAAAGGCATGGACTTGTTAGAGTGAGTCCAGAGGAGGGCCATGAAGATGATTAAAGGGCTGGAGCACCTCTTGTATGAAGACAGGCTGAGAGATCTGGGTTTGTTCAGCCTGGAAAAGAGAAGACTCCAGGAAGGCTCACTGCATTCTTTCAGTATTTGAAGGAGGTTTATAGAAAAGTGGGAGACTGACTTTTTACATGGGCAGATAGTGATAGGACAAAGGGGAACAGTTTTAAAATAAAGGACAGATTTAGACTAGATGTAAGAAAGAAATTCTTCACTCAGAGGGTAGTCAGGCAGTGGAACAGGTTGCTCAGAGAAGCTCTGGATGCCCCATCCCTGGAAGTGTCCAAGGGCAGGTTGGATGGGGCCCTGGGCAACCTGTTTTAGTGGGTGGCATTCCTGATCATGGTGAGTGACACTGGAACTCTAGTGGAAGGTGACCTTGCCCATGGCTTGGGGTCCAACTCAAATAATTCTGTGCTTCTTTGATCCTATAATTCTATGATTCTTCTCTTTTCTAACTTCCAAACAATTCAAGGCAAAAAGACCCCTCCTGATGTTCAAAGTGAAAGATTCACTGTACTGAAATGGATTTTGGGTTTAAAATTTAAAAAAAAAAAAAAAAAACAAACCCAAACAAACTAAAAAAAAAAATAAAAAAGCCAGTTAACAGACGAAAACCAGTTTTTCATTGTGGAGGTTGTCAAACACTGGAACAAATTGTCCAGGAAATCTGTAGCATCTGTCCTTGTTCAAAACCCAACAGCACATGAATGCAAGCAACTTGTTCTAGTTCATTCAGCTTTGGGCAGGGGGTGGATCAAATCATCACCAGATTTTCTTAGCAACTTGAGTTTTTTGTTTAAGTTTTTGTAGAGTCCATTGGGGGAAAGAGAAACATAAGTACCTGATTTAAATAAATATAAAAAATGAGCAAAAACAACAATAAAAAACCAACAAACAAATGAAAAACAACACAAAAAACAGAGATGGGAGAAGTAGGAGCTTTACAAGCTGGCCTGGCCACCTTAGCTGAGGCTCCTAGAGAGAGCCTCATAGTGTAAAACAGAGAGAAAAAAAGAGAGAAAGTGGTTGCTCACAAGAAAATCACACTATATGCAAAAGATAGAGAGTAGAAAGAAAGCTCTCAGTTAAATACTCAAGCACTGGGGACTGAAAAAACTTGTAAAAATTAGTTAATGTGATGCAAAATCTTTAGAGGGCACCTTGACTATATTATGCAAAGGTTTTAAAAAAAAAACAACCAAACAAAAAAACAACAAAACTCTATCCAAATATCCTGAGAATTTATCCCACATTACTGATGAAAAAACATCTGCTGCTGCTCAGAACTTAGCAGAAACAGAAAGAATCTAATGATGGTCTTTGCAATAACATGTATATAGAGATAAAGGAAAAGTGTTTTTTTTTGGTCATGCTAATAAAGACATCAGTACAGGAGTATTTCCGTGAGAGCAGATCTAAGTCAGTGCTGAATAAGATTTGTGAAATTACTCTATTTCCTCTACAACAAAAAAGTGTTTCCTTGAAGATATACTGTTCTTTTGAGGAATATTTTTAATGTACAATTAAAATATCACACAATCATTAAAATGTGTATTTTAACTTGTATTTGCTGTTTTGAGAAAATAAATGCAGTAAATAAATGCAGTTTCTTTATAGTCAGCAGCAGATGCACAAACAAACAGAACCAAAAGGGGTGTGGGTAGCAGTCCTGTAAGCTAGCTAACTATATACACATTACTCCTGAACTGATAGTTTCTTCTTCACTATGTTGTTTTTGTTTTTTTTTGTCTATGAGCTACCATACATGTAAGTATTTTCCTGGCCTATCCAGATATGGGGTGACCCTGAAGCACTCAATTTTAACTGTTATATGACTTTACAGTCATTTTGTTTGCTTTAATTCTTCACAAACAACTTTTTTTCAAGGTTACTAAGAGGAAAGCTGCTTAAAAGTAAAAGTATTTCCATAATGATATGCAGTGAGGCATTTTTAAAAAAAAATCTGAAGTGAGCACTGAAATTTGACTATTTTTTTCTTACTGAAGATTCATGGAGAGTCCAAAAATGTCATAATATATTTTATACTTCTTGACCATACAGCTTAACTGTTAAAGCATCTTAAAATCAATCTAAAATTTAGTCAATTAAAACAATAAATTAAAAAATACTATGGCTATGTTAAAATACAATCTCTTATTTTTTTCAAAAAACTTGTTGCACACCAGTCCTCAAAGTCTTAAGAACATTCCACCAGAGAAGTGGCAATCCCCTTGCACTCAGCACTGGTGAGGCCACACCACGAATCCCGTGTACAGTTCTGGGCCCCTCACTACAAGAAAGACATTGAGGTCCTGGAGCATGTCCAGAGAATCACAATAAGGCTGGTGAAGGGTCTGGAGCACAAGTCTGATGAGGAGCAGCTGAGGGACCTGGAGGTGTTTAACCTGGAGAAGAGGAGGCTCAGGGGAGATCTTATCACTCTCCACAACTAACTGAGAGGCTGTTGCAGCCTCTGGTGGGGGTAAATCTCTTCTCTCAAGTAACAAGAGAGAGGACAAGATACGCCAGAGGAGGGTTAGATTGAATATTAGGATAAATTTCTTCATAGCGTTGCCTAAAATGGAGGAAAAAACCTTTCAATACAATATTAATATAGAGCACTTCTTTAATAAAAGCTTTCAGGTGCACAGAGGCACACACAGAGAAGAAGGTTCTTATAAATTTACAACACTACCTAATTATTGTCTCTAATGGGTACATCTAACCTGAAAACCATTTGCCCTAGATTCCACCCTCAGAACTGCCCCGTTGGAGCCCCTCCAAGGGTTCTGGGCCTTCCATCTTGCTTTGACTACAATCATATTTTCCAGGTGCATGTGTCCCAAACAAGATGTCCTTGATTAAATCTTTTTTCCTTGAAAAGACTGTTAAACAGAAATTCAGGAATGCAACACAAGCTCTGAGAAAGGGGTTTAGAAGCTGTTAGATGCTTCCTCAAGTGTGAGAAACTGCACAGCTATGTTAAAATCAACAAATATATTAAAAATCTTAAGGCCTCAATAGAAAGGGTTGTCTAGCATTGGAACAGGATGCACAGGGAAGTGGTGGAATCATCATCCCTGGAAGTGTTCAAAAAAGCATGGAGATGCAGTGCACAGGGACATGGGTTAGTGGTGAGCCTGGCAGTGTTAAGCTAATGGTTGGATTCAAAGATCTTAGAGGTCTTTTCTAACCTTAATGATTGTATAATTCTATGATTTCCTTCATTAAATTCATTGAGACAAACAAAAGAATGTGATTGGCTTGTAATTTTCTTTCCAAATTATGTCGTAAATATATGAAAGCACACCAAGATAACTGTATATGGACTTTCATGCTCTTTCTTTCCATTCTTTTCTTGATTTAGACTTCTTTTTCTTTTCTTTTTTCCCTGGAAGTTTTATATATAAATAGCTTTCTGGTTGTATTCAGTATTCATATTACCATTGTTTTCAAGCCAATTCTACACAATACAGACTATAAAATATCACCAGTGTTTCTTGTATTCAATAACTGTCTACTCTACAGACTTTTTTGAAGATTCTTTCCTTCAACGAATGTTATTTGGACATTCTTTCAATTTTCTGAGTCAACAAGATTTATATTTTCCTGCAAATCCTGTCACCATTACATGTCATTGTTGTTTTAGTTTTAGACTTTTAATGGTGTTTATCACCATGACATCTGAATGTTGGGTAAATGCACATGGATTTAATCCCAGATCAACACTTCCATTCTTGAGAGAGAAGGTGGGACTTGAGATGTTCCAGACATCTCCAAAAAGGCTCATTAATCAGATTCCATAAGGATTAATGCTTTTAGAGGCACAGAAATTAAATAGTTAATGTAATCACTTTTCAAAAAAAGGTATACACACAGTAAGAAACAGGCTAAAGACTTCCAGCTGAATTTGGTTTGAAGATTCTGGAATTGCAACATTCAGAACAATGCTGGAGGAAAAACAAATGGCTCTTTGCAGTGTCCTTCATGTACATAGCTAAAAACTGGCAGGAGTCCACATGCTGTTTCATTGTTAGATGTACTTATACTGAGAAAAGGAAAAACAACAACAACCAAAAGAGAATATGTCTTGAAAAACCACCTCTCTCTGCAATAAACATTGCTACAAATCAGAGCTGATTAACAAGTCTAGGAATCTTTTGATTGCCCTTCTTGCAAGAGCAATAAATAACAGCTGAACTGTTGTACAGCCTAATATATATAGCAGCTCCATCAATTCAACTAGTGATCCTCAACTAGGAAAATTGTTATTGGAATGGTTAAATGGCACATCCATGACCATTCTTTCTTCTTCTTGTTTCTGTGAGACCTCTAAGAATTTGTAGCTGTCATGAAAATACAATACACTCTACCAGCCCTGTATGTATTCTTTTGATTTATTTTTTTTTTCTATTCTTTAAAGTACATACTCAGGTATTAACATGATAAAAAGTAAAAATATTTTGAGGAAGCATTTTTAATAGCTTGGCTATAAGCACTGAAATTCATAAAATCATAGAATATCTCAAGTCAGAAGGGTCCTGAGTCTCCCTCTTACTGTGCCATACTCAACTGAGGCTTAGGTGGGTCTGATGGCATCTTTGACAAGTTTTCTCTAACCTGTTGCCAGGACACTAACCTTTTGGTAACCACAGTTCTGGAGACAAGAAGGAACTTTCCTCTGCTTCCAAAAGCTACAAGTTCCCAGCATAACCCACCTTGGCAATCTCCATGCACTTTTCTTCTGAGCATAATCTCTCACCATCTTTCTTCCCTGTGCTATATAATAGTTCAGGCTCTTGTGGCTGCAGCATCTTTGAGTAGACCACATCAGTCAGTCACCTGTTCTCCTTCTTTGGGGCTGTGCTGCTTGTCCACATCCTTCCACCATTCCTACTCCTTGTGGCAGTGTGCTCAGTTGAACAACAGCTTGTCTACTACAGGTGAGACGCCACCTTTGCCCCAGGACTTGCCTTTCAGTCCGAGGCCTGGACAATGCCACTATCTCTTCAGAGCTCTGACAAGGTCCTTGGTTTTGAGTGCCAAGGACATCAACAGCCACTAAGGGGGTATAAGGCTTTTTATTCTAAATCTTTTTTGGGGCAAAAGGAAATTAACAATGTTTATGAAATCAGGATTTATTGCTAATATAATTAATGTTTTCACAGTCTAATAAAAAATACAATCAACAGATATTACTAGTCTAGTTACAAAGCCAGTAAGTCATATAAAAATCAATACAAAAAATTATTAACAACACATTTAAAATATTTCTGAAATGCCCCCTTCCCATCACCTTTCTCTTTCACTCTGGTGTTGTGGTTGCCCTTCACGTGTCCTTCAAGGGCACAGCTTGACAATTCAGATTTACCAGGTGAATGTACCCATTGGAAGGAAGGGATACAATAAATGGATACCTTGAAGTCCTCACCAGGAGGAGCACAGTGCAAAAGCAGCCACTTCCTCTGTCTTCTCTTGGGGCTCTGAAGGTGTATTTCTCCCCTTTATCTTGACACAAAGAGCTTTCTTCCTCATCCTTGGGACCTGTCAGGCCATTTTCCTTGACCATCTGATTGTGTTCCCTTGGCAATCTGATTGACCTAATGGAAGTCTTGAGATCATGACACCTCCAACCAGCTGCTTTCAACTAGCTCAAACCATCTGAGGCTGGCCTGCCTGCCTGAAAGAGACCTGCCCTACCACTTCTTGGGTTGTGCTACTGGGTGTGTAAGAGAGGTAGCAAAAGTGTGCACAACTTCCAAGGAAAAGACAACATCAACTAACATGCCCCTTTGGAATGGAACCATCCTTATTTTCTTTTTCCTGATAAATATCTAAATGCATATTACAAAATTGAAGATTTGAAGCATAAGTTGATTATGAGGTCAAAAGTTTCTAAGAATTGCCAAAAAAGTACTCTGCTTTTTGTTTATCTTTTAGTGTAGTAACATACACTATTTTGTAGTGACTAATACCTCTTCCCTTATCTCAAAACACTCTTGTCCTTTAGAAAAGAATTAGCTATTCAACAGTAGTTGTACCTGAAGAGTCCTAGGATGATTAATTTCATTTTCTGACTCAGACATAATTTAACTTTTCCATATACATTTTTCTATGTACAGCTCTTTTGGGGAAAATGTTGGCCTCTTTTCAGTTGCCACCAATCAGGATAGTGATAGGAGAAGTTATGGTAATATATAAATATCACAATTTTCATTAAAAAAAAGAAACAACGTTCATACAAATAACAAATTATTTTGTAGTTTCTTCTCATTGTAAATAACACTCTGCTTCCCAGTCTCTTACACCAGAGCTAAAGAACAGAGCTGTATGTAATATTCATTTTACACCTTGAATTTGTTGAAATGGAGACTAATCTTTGAATTACAATGTTGTGCAAATTCCTACAATGAAAAGAAAAAGTCATTTAAGCAGATAATGGTATCAATGCACATGCTCTACCATTGAATTCTGTAGTATTTTCTGGATTCAGGCACACATTGCAACTGACTCCTCATTTCAGGGTGTGGTGAAATAAACCCTCACCATCTCATCTTTTGGCTTTTAAAGGAAAGAAACCATATATATGTCAGGTAATACTAGTAGTTAGTAGCGTAGTTTAAGAATATGAGTTACTGGGAAAATCTTGGAGCTGAGTGCAATTTGTCTCAATAGTAGTCATTCATTATGATATTAGACCTCATCAAATCTGAAATATAATAGGACACATATCAATTTATAATCAATATGTAGAATAACTATATGTTTTTGAATACTTGCTAGAATAAGATTTGTTAGAGGTCCCAAGGAGGACCATGGGAAAGATCAGAGGGTTGAAATACTTCTCCTATGGATAGAGGCTGAAAGAGTTGAGGTTTTTCAGCCTAGAGAAGGCAAGGCTCCTGGAACACTTCATTACAGCTTTTCAATACTTAAAAGGGGCTTATAAGAAAGACACACTGTACCAAGGTCTGTAATGACAAGACAAGAGGCAGTGCTTTTAAACTGAGAAAGGGTACGCTTAGGTTGGACATAAAGAAGAAATTTTGTTATGGTGAGGGAGCAAGACACTGAAACAGGTTGTCCACAGAAGCTGTGGATGCCCCATCATGGGAAATGTTCAAAGTCAGGCTAAACAGGACTTTGAACAGTGAAAGGTGTTCCTGTCTGTGGCAGGTGGGGTTGAACTAGATGAACCTTTAAAGATTCCTTCTGACTCAAACTATACTGTGATACTGTGAACTTTAAGTCAGTTAAAGTGGAGTTATTTGCAACTTTCTATAGTGAAGCTTTTTAAACTGAATCCTTACTTTTGTATGGACTTCTATCTCACTGGAGATTTTACTTTAGAGAAGAAACTAACTTGCATTATGCAGAAGCAAACCTCAACTGACTATATACAATGCATAATTTACACAGTAGATAATGATAAATGGCAGCATAAAAAATATCAACAAATGAAAATAAGAGTTTATGTGTAAAAACATATCCATTATTGTATTTGGAACCTAAACAAATAAATACATTTTTAAAAGATAGGCTCTATAGCTGCTCCTCCAGACCAGAGCTCCTTTCAGAGAATTGAATTCTCTTGTTCATCTTAATTGACCTAAAGATTTTGACTGACAATCAAACACCTTCATGTCATCTAGGCTGTGATAAATGTCATCTGTGTATTCCTAGAGATGCAAAGTAATACAGTATTGTTTAACTCCCATTCATTGTAAGTCATTGATCAGGACAAATTCTACACAATCTAAAATAAAATAGAGTCATAAAACTAGAGCTTTGCATAATCATATGCACTTTTAAACTATATTTTTGCTTTGCTACATCCCACTGAAGTTATCTAAATGAGAAGGGTATTATATGGGGTTTGCATAGGCAGGTTTTCAGTAGGAGGGGAGCTACAGGAGTAGCTGTGAGAAGCTACTAGAAGCTTCCTCCATGTCTGGTAGAGCCAATGCCAAGAAGCTCCAGGATGGTCCTGCTGCTGGCCAAGGCTGAGACAATCACAAGTGGTGGTAACACCTCTATGACAACATATTTAAGAAGGAAAAAAAAAGTTACCATGGAGATGTAATTGTGGCCAGAGAAGAGTGGAGTGGGAATATGTGAGAGGAACAACTCTGCAGACACCAAGGTCAGTGGACAAGGAGGAGAAGGAGGTGCTTCAGGTGATGGAGCTAAGGTGATGGATCCCCTGCAGCCTGTGGTGAAGACCACGATGAGGCAACTGTCCTTCTCTAGCCTGTGGAGGTCCACAGGGATGCAGAGATCCACCTGCAACCTGTGAAGGAGACCCATACCTGAAAAGAAGGCTGTGAACTCATGGGAAGTGCATGCTGCAGCAGGTTCCTGGCAGGAACCTTCAGACCTGTAGAGACGTCTGCTATAGCAAGTTTCCTGGTAGGACTTGTGAGCCAGTGTGTGACCCATGCTGCAGCAGGCTGTTTCTTGAAAGACTGTACCCTGTGGAAAAGTGACCAACATTGGAGAAGTTCATCAAGAACTGTGGGATGGACTCATGTTGGAGAAGTTCGTGGAGAACTGTCTCCTGTCAAAGGGACCCCAAGCTGGAGCAGGGGAAGGACTTCTCTCACTAAGCAGTGTCAGAAACAATGTGTGGTGAACTGCATGGTAGCTCCCATTCCACATCTCCCTGCACCACTGGGGGTAGAGGAGGTAGAACTGGGAAGGAGGGAGGGGTTGGGGGAAGGCATTTCTAAGATTTTATTTTACTTCTCATTATCCTGCTCTGATTTTGTTACTAATAAATTCAATTAATATCCCAAATTTGAGTCTGTTTTGCCCATGATGGTATTTGGTGAGTAATCTCTTCCAGTTCATATCTTATTCATTCCTATGAAATCTTTATTACATTTTCTTTCCCCTGTCCACTTGTGGAGAAGAGGAAGAGAGTGGCTTTGGTCGGTACTGGTGTTTAGCCAGGGTAAACCCACTGCAGATATGCAGTAGTGTGGTATTACTAGACTAGAGTAAAAGCTTTGCTGATAAAGAAGCAGTTTTCTTATATTAAAACCTTTTGGGTTGAGTTGGGTTTGGTTTGTTTTTTTGTTTGTTTTTTGGGGTTGTTTGTTTGAGGTTATTTTATTTTTATTTTTTAATGTAAAAACAGTTCCTCCATTCTCAATATGATTTTTTAATACATTATTCATAAAATACAACCTGGAGAAAAAAAGAATTTTATATTAATCAAAGTGATTAAATACTTAATCACAAAACTATTCTTAACTTTTTAGTAAATAATGTTTTAAAATAATTCTTTTGCATTACATGCAACAAATAGGTTACTAAAGAAATTTAGAAACAAGAAAAAATATTTCAATAATCTTTTTTTTTCATAATACATTTTCATTGCTTCTCTCCTCAAACGTTTCTTGAAACATTTTATTTTTTATTGAATAAGAATCTCTTGCAAAAAGCAGAACTTAGAGAATCTGTAGGCTAAACAAGTCCTTCCAGCTTTGGCCTGAATGCGCTTTGGCATCTGTAACCCTGGATTGTACTGGGCAGATGGTAACACAACAGGACAGAGTAGGATGTCAAGTCTGTAATGAAGTGACCAAAGCTTTTTTTCATGTTAAGTGAGCACCTCACAGTGAGAAACTGTGGAGATTCCTCCATATAAAATGGTCTCTGCACCTGTGGTTCCTGGAATCACAAGCTGGAATTCACAGCAGATAAGACACTAGTGTTTTTATTAAGGGGAGCTGAATCTGGAAGACTTCAGGACGCAGAGGATTTCTGCTTCCCAGTTCACTGTAGTAGAAAATAAAGTCAAATTGTGTGGACTTTTAGGAACAGAAGGTTACTTTATCACAGAACAATGGATGCATATGTTTCTGTACTCCTAGGTGCAGTCAATGGTGAAGCTGAGCATGTGTTCCTGATAAAAACACATATGCAAGCATGCATTGAGAGGTCCAAGGTTTGGCTTATTTTTAGGCTGATCAGGATCAGTCACCATCATTTTCTTGATTAGCAGGCATTCCTTCATTGATAGATCTCTCAAATACTAGAATATTGTCTGTCCAATACCTATGCCAGACTATAGACCCCTTATGCAGTCACCATCTTTCATCATATCAAATTTTTTAAACCTATATTTGTGTCTACCATGTAGCTAGCCTCCAGACTTGGTCTTCTCTATTTTCCCCAGTTCCCAGTTTTCTCCAGGGCAGCTGGACTCCTTGTTTGTGGTGGGAGTGGTCTTTCCAGATGTTGGTAGTTGTGATTCAGATACTACTCCCTGAATAGTCCAACTTGAAGTTTGCTAGCTGTTATACACATACACTGAGAGCATAGAGAAAAAAAAAAAAGAAAAAAATTTGAAATATGATTAAGTGAGAAGAAAGGACAGAATGTGTCAATCAAATACAAGACTCTGTCAAGTAGATTTAGACCTGTTTCATCAGACCTTGCTTACCATTTTTCTTTTGTTTTACCATGGTTGTTCTTCCCAGTTCCACCTTAGCGAATCCTTTTCCCTGCCTTTTGCCTTTACCTGAGACATTCCATTTTAAGGTTTGCACAGTATTGAAATTTGTTTCCTCACCACATTTCATAATAAATCCTATAGCCTTTTAGGAAGTAATCCCATTCGGTTTGCACGGTGTTTCAAAGAGAGGCTTTCTTTCCTTGACCCTTTGGCAAGTTTCACACTAGGGATGATAGTCTAATCACTGTCCTTTGGTTGTTTTAGGAGTAGCTGATTCAATTCCTAGGGTTCATGGTCTGTCATTGTTCATCTGATCTTAGGTAGGTCTCTGTGTTTAACTGGATTAGCTCTTAGGCACATATAGTCTTCCATATAGTGAGCTAAGTTACAGTGAAGTGACACCACCATTTACTTCATGTTACAGCAATACCTCACTCCAAGACACTGTGGAGATGTGTCTATGTAAAACAGTCTCTGGTTGCTATGCCTTCAATCACTAACTGAAATTCACAGCAGGCTAAAACAATTGCTGTTCATGAAATGCATGAAGACTTTTAATAGGAGTCTTGTTCAATTAATCCAAACAAATCACAGGAAAAGTCCATCTGATTTCATGCAAGAAGAAAGCTGTTAGAAGATATTGTACCTTGATATAGGGAAATTCCTTCTTGGAGGGTGGGACTGTCTATTAGATCAATGTACTGTGTGCAGTTTTAGGCACCACAATATAAAAAAGACGTTAAGCTATTAACGTTCGAAGGAGGGCCATGAATACAGTGAAGGGTCTGGAGGGGAAGCCTTATGAGGAACAGCTGAGGTCACTTGGTCTGTTCAGCTTGGAGAAGAGGAGAGTGAGGGGAGAACTCATTGCAGTCCACTACCCTATGATTCTATATAAAAAATCCATAACTGGGAATTGTGTTCATTGTGATTTGGACTCTTCCACAAAGAAATTAGGGAGCAATATATTTAACCATATGTGGGAGGGCAGAGCACATGTCCACTGATCTGAACACTTAAAGTATGGTTTTTGTGAAAGCCAGAGTTGAGTGTTTAGCAAGAGCTGTTTCTAAAAGCTGTTGAAAACTTCTGTGATTCTGACAGAATCCTGCGTAGTGGTCCCTGTACTCTAGTATCTAACAATAAACTTGGAACATTTAAAGTCAAGGAAGATTTCTGCTGTCTGTACTCCTTTTTCCTATGAGGGATGTGTTCTTGTTGAGTCATCTGACTGAGGCTAATCAGGATAAACACAAAGACCAGAAAGGATCAAGGGAACAGTGACAGCTAAGAAACCATATTAACCCAATCAGTGCAAACCCAGCTCCTTGAATTGACTTCTCTCTCAGATGATTAAAGAAGAGAATTAGATCATTGTCCTTGATCTGAAAACTGTCAAGTTGATACAACTAAACAAATTCTCTGAGAAACTACACAAAATAAAAGGCACTCTTGCCTCAAGGAGTATAAGACCGTTGTGGGTTTAGATTAAATGGACAGCGTGAAGACTAACTGGACTCAGCAGCAAAACACTTCAGTCACAGATATATGCAATTTTTAAGAATTACATATTTCCCCTGTTTCACAGGGCGATGTCAGCGTTCAGAAGAAAACCCAGGAGTGACTGTGAGGTGCTTTCAGCTGTGGGGTGTACAGTTCTTGGACTGGGCCAAGGATCCCTGGGATGTCTCTTGGGTGTTTCAGGAATCTCTTAGATCTTGCTCCTCTTAACTCTTCTGGAATCATATAGGACATCATCAGGGTAAGGATGCAGTACAGAATACCCAGCTCCTAACAGACCTCTTCTGCATCACCCAGAACCTAACAACTGGCTGTCATTGTCACACATAGTCATCATCTGCCCATCTGTGGAGCTCTTGGTCTTGTCTGCAACTTTACAGTGATTGACAGGTTGTTTAAGGTCAAGATACTCTATTCTTGTAACTAGGTTACTTCCTTATCTGACAGGGTTAGGTAAAGTTCATATGCTAATATTGCTGCCAGCGACACCCAGCTGCCATGCCACATGGACATACCATGAAATGCAGCACATAAGTTTGAAATTGCTAAAACTTATGGAATTTTTAAGGGATATTTATGTAATTTAGTTTATATGATACATATTTTTCTATATCATATATCATATAGGTTCTTTAGTTAAATGCAATGCATATATTTACACACACAACATATAATACATGAGTAGTTATAATTGAGATAAATTGCATAGATGGTTATTTTCAGATACTTCTATAATAAATATCATGCATTATTATGATTAGACATTACAGACATATTCATCTCTTCAAATGAGGTCAGTTGCCTGTAGACAACTGCATGCATGTCAAGTAATGGCTATGTAATTTGGGGATCCCAATATATTTTGTAGTTATACAGGTTCCTTAGGATTGAGCTTGCATCCAAATAAACAGGAAATCCATCAAAGGGGGCCTATGTGTATGAATAAGAAATTCCTGTCACTACTCAAGCATAAGCAGGAAATACACAGGAGGTGGAAGAAGGCCACTTGGAATGAATATAGAGGGGTTGACAGTAGCTATAAATGAGATGAAGAAGGCCAAGGCCTGTCTGGAACTAAATTTTCATAAAGATGTCAAGGATAACAAGAAGGGCTTCTTAAGTACATCAGTACAAAAAAGGAAATCTAAGAATAGTGTGGACTCATTATTAAATAAAGAGGGCACCCTGATAACAGGGCACAGAGAAGGTAGAGTTATTGAACTCCTTGTTTTCCTCAGCCTTCATTGATAAGATCAGTCTGCAGGTGACCAGAATAAAGGAATCTTGGAAGGGAGACTTTCCTCTGGTGAAGGAGGATTGGTTTAGAGAAAACCCAAGCAAACTTGACATCCACAAATATATGGGCCCTGACAGGAAGCATCTCTGAGTTCTAAGAGACCTGGTAGACAACATAGGTGGGCCACTCACAATTGTTTTTGAAAGGTTGTGTTGATCAGAAGAGGTGCCTGAGGACTGGAAGAAAGTAAATGTCACCCCAGTCATCAAAAAGGGGAAGAAAGAGGGCCTAGGCAATTACTGGCCAGTAAGCCTCACCTCAGTCTCTGGAAAGGTGATGGATTTATCATTCTGGAAGCTGTCCCTATCAACAAGGATAATGAGAAGGTGATCAGAGGTAATCAGCATGGATTCATTAAAGGTAAACTGTGCTTGACCAACCTGATTGCTTTCTACAATCAAAAGACATGGATGGATGGATGGATGGATGGATGGATGGATGGATGGATGGGGGGAGAGCATATTGCCTCCCTGGACTTTAGCAAGGCTTTCAAAACTGTCTCTCACAATATCCTCATAGGCAAACTCAGGAAGTATATAGACCGGATAAGTGGACAGTGAGGTGGATTGAGAACTGGCTAGACAGAAGATCCCAGGGGGTTGTAATCACTGGTACAGGGTCTAGTTGGAGGCCTGTCACCAGTGGTGTGCCTCAAGGTTCAATACTGGCACCATCATTATTTATCAATGAGTGCCTTGGATGAAGGAAGTTTGCTGATGACACAAAGCTGGGAGGAGTGGCCCATACCCTAGAAGGCTGTGCAACCCTTCAGAAGGACCTCAGATTGCAGAGATGGGCAGAGAGGATCTGTTTGATACTCAAAAAAGTTGACGCAAGTCCTGTACCTGGGGAAGAATAACCCCAGCCACCATCACAGTCTGGGGGCCAACCTCCTGGAAAGCAGCTCTATGGAGAAGGACCTGGAGGCCCTTGAGGAAAAGAAGCTGTCCATCAGCCAGAAGTGTGGCCTTGTGGCCAAAAAGGGCAATGGTATCCATGGCTACAATAGGAAGAATATTGCCAGCAGGTCAAGGGAGATGATCCTGCCCCTCTATTCAGCCCTACTGAGATCACCTCTGGTGTGCTATGTCCAGTTCTGGATCCTCAGTACAGGAGAGACATGGAGCTCCTCAGGCAGGTCCAGCAGAGGGCAATAAAGATGATTAAGGCACCGGGGCATCTCTCTTATGAGGAAAGGCTGAGGGAGCTAGGCCTGTCCAGCCTTGAGAAGAGATCACTTAAGATCTGAGTAGTGAGAGATGCCTCTACCCAAATTAAGGTGCAAATGAGACCATATGCCAAAGTCAATAATACAGATTTTATTTAACAATGAATGTGAGGTAGAAAGATAGAAAGAAATAAAAGAGAGGATTGGGAGAGAAAGAGAGATGGCAAGCAGAATGTAGTCACCACCTGTGAATCCAGGGGCACCCTGTTGGTCCTTATTCATCCTGGTTTTCCTGCTGGTGGGGGCCCTGAGGTCATTCAAAACTTCCAACTTTACCCATTCTGTGATTCTTTTATTCCATGATTCCATGATTCTGTGAAGTGAATTTCTTCTGAAAATATTAACACTAAAAGAGTAGATCTCTAACAACAGAGGATTTTGTAGCATGAGGTTATTGCTACTGAGGCCACAGTGGCAGATAATTTGCTGGCAGTGTTTTATCTGTATAGCAAGAACTGACAGAACCATTTTCTTACACTCATCTGTTCATGACAACTGCTCATGAAACCTGTTATTTCCATTATTATCTGGAGGTGACAGTGCCAGCAGTATTCTGTCTTAATTTTTACTTAAGTGAATGTTTTGAGCATGTTTTTCTGTTTGAATTAGCTGCATGTTTTTCTCTTCTGTGTGATAGGCCAATAGCCAATTTGATTGGTAATAGCCAATTTGACTCCTTTTGGTTGTTTCTTATAAAAATATCTTTCTGTTCATAAAATAGCAGAAAGTTCTGAAAAAAAAATCAAAAACTAAATAGTCATACATAGTCTGTATATAATAAAGAGAACTCAGGCATTCTTTAAACCTATATAATTTTGTAGAATATTGATTTTTCCATACAGATATAAGGATATATAGTCTTTTAATGAAACAAATAAAAGAAAATGTATTTGTATAAAGAAAATATATCTTTTTTTCCTATTACATATTATAAAACACTTCTATGAATGCGTGCATAACTTTTCCTTATTTTGAACCATTTCCTATTACATCTTATAAAACACTTCTATGAATGTGTACATAATATTTCCTTATTTTGAACCATTTACAAAATCTTACACACTAAGTTTACCTAAGGATAATTTTATCGTTTTACTAGTTATGAGGTGCTTGATATTTACAATAACATCATAACACTAGTGCTAGGGAATAATTCAAACACTGTTTTACAGCTTTGTAGATAACATGTTTTCTAATTTTAGGTCATTTAGGGTTTTTTTATATAATTTGGTTCTTAAAACCCAATTCAAATAGCATTGAATATGTCAGCTGTGTTTTAAATTTTTGGTCTGAATGGTTCAAACTTGAAATTTAGGTCTTTAAGTTCTCAAGACTACATCTCTAGACTTGAAGATATTCTGGCATTAATTAAAGGTGCGGATTAAGTACAACTTAAGCTTTGCAAAGCATCAGAGTGAGATTCAAGTAAAAAGAAGTTCCTCAGTGCTGCCTAAGTGAGTGCTTTGTGAATTATTCCTTCTGAAGGTAATACCTAGGTTTCTACATATTCAGAGAAAAATATATATACATATATATATGTATGTGTATATATATTAATGGACTCTGTAGGATGTTCCATATACATACATTGGTACCTAATTGGGAGCCCCTTGGCCCCCACAATCCATATAATTAATCTGTATTCCATCAACAGTACAAAACAGCTACTTTAGCAGGAATGTTTCAATGGGTATCTAAAACCTTGTCGTGAATTGCCTAAATCAAAAACACCATTCTGTGAAATAGAATTTGCAACTGTTATATAGATCCCCACAATAGTCTCCTTAGTGATTTGGGATTGCTGAGATTCTGGTATTTCCTATAGCCAATCTATTAAACAAAGTGATATAGGTTATTAATACACAGGAAACACAAAATTATCTCAGGTGTCTCTGTTGTAACCACTGTCCTTAAACAAGGATTGAAAATTTTAGTCCAGTCTGAAGTTAGGCTGATGATCAATGTAGCAGAAAATATTTGCAGACTGATCAGACTAATAGCTGTTAGGGGAAGGATTTAACTAGTTGAGTAGGTATTGACATTTTGAGCTGACCTGGATTATCTGAGAAATCTTTGCTGATCTGGCAGATAAGACAAAGGTGCTTAGAAAATCATCATGCTCCTGAAGAATCAGCTGACTGTGAGGTAAGCTGACAAAGGCCATTTCAAACTTCATCCTACACAGAAGCAACTAAGTCAAGCCTTAAACATTTAGATTGAATTACTTTTCTGATCCAATAACTGTATTTACTACATCTACAGTGACTACAATAAGAATTTATAGACTTAGTTTACATGTAAACTTTTTCAAATATGCAATACATGCAAAGGTGTTTAATTGTAAGTGCCCTATTCCAAAATGAGTCTCATTATTGGATTGTAAATTTCTTTCAAAATAATTAAAGCAACATTGACCTTGTCTTACAGTTTAAGACTATTGGGTATACCTAAGGTTATTTGGTATACTTAAGGATAGTGGGTATACTGGGTTATTGTCTGAGGAAGGCATAAATAAAAAGGATATTTAGTGATGGAATACTTTCATGTTTAAAACAAATCATTGTGTAGGTAGCTAGCACTGTGAAGGTGGGATTCAGAGCACAAAAACACTTCATGCTTTTAAAGTTCTGCATCAATTTTCCTGTGATGAAAGTGCTCACAAAACACCTGAGTATATTACAATAACAGTGCAGTAGAACAGCACCATATCAGCGCTGTTATAAAGACTAAGCAATAAATAATTTTCAAGTGAATCCATATTAAATTACCTGGGAAAGTTTAATATAGGCATTCTGAATCATTCAACACTGAATTTCTCAACTTTAATGCTCTTTTCATCTTGCTTGTACAGAAGCTGTGTATGATTGCTATTCTCAGGCAATTATGTTTGTGTCAGGATAATGTAAAGTCAACCTGTAGTTTCTAAATTTTTGTTTAAATAAGGGGTTATTTACTTGACTACTACTACAGGATTTCAGACAAACATGAAAACAAACAACAAATGGCCCATAGAAACCATCTCAGAACAATAAGTTCATGAATAATTAAAACATTGACAACACTTAAATAACAACAAAAGAAAGAAAACCATCAAATACCATAAAACAGTGGGGAAAAGAAATTTGAAGAATTTTACCTGCAAGCCCCAAATAACTTGTGTGATCTTTCTTTATACAAAATATAATATCTTGCTGTACATGGTTGTCATACATTTTTTATATTTTCTAGATATTTATGAATGTATTAATATTATTTATTTAAAACACAGAGTCATTGAATGGAAAATAAATATATAGCTATTAGATCAGCTATAGATATTTGTAGCATATATGTGTAGCTCATGTGAGGGGTGATAAATACACAGTTTCTGAATAAAACTCTCTCAGCTTTTAAGATTTTCTTAACATTTATCAATATCCAATGCTTTAATAAGCATTCAGATTTTTTAGTCCCTGTCTCGTGTCTGCAGCTAGAGAAAGGAATGTAGGTGTCTGAAGCAGAGACCAGCAAATGATGAAAACTATAGTGACAAAAGTTTTCCTTCATGAAAATGCTATAAAATTTTCTTCCTTTAAAGAGAAACATCCTAATGTATAAGAATGTGTTGTAGGAAGTTTAGGGACAGAGAGGGAATATGAAATATTTGGGAATGACTGGGGAATGTAAACTATGAGCTAAAGACATAAAAAGAAGAAGGAATACATCATGGTGGTTTAAAGAAACAAGGAAGGCCATCTTTAAGAAGAGGACAGATCCTGAAGGCTGTTAGAATTTGATATATTAGAAAAATATTCTGTTCATATTGAATTACAGTGAACATGGACTATGAGTTAATATTTTGCTCAGGAGAATTAATGTTTGTAGGAGAAGAGTACACACAGAATTAGGGTTTCTAATGACTAATGAGCTTGAGGCTGCTGTAACCCTACTCATTTGAGCAATTTTGAATTTATTGTACTTCAGTTTCAATTTCGGACATACTACAATACTACAATAGCAAATTAATTTTCTTCTGAAAATTTCAGGTTTTCTTCAATTTGAAAAGTGAGTTGGAGAAAAACAATCCCAGACACAAAAGGTATGAATGCTTGAGTAGAATTTCCTTATCTGAGTAGGAGAAAAATGGTAAGGGGAAGAAAAAATGACTGAATCACTGTTTGTCATTAAGAAAACCTAAAAATCCAAGGCTATGCTTGCTCCCATGCTGAACATTTTTTTCTGCCAATTTTGATCTCCTCTCTCTGACCATTGTTCTTATTTGTTTCTAGAAAATTCCTTTCTCATGTGGTTATGTGAAGTATTGTATCCTGTTCTTGCAGAAAAAAATTCATACAGCTAAAACATGAAGTAAGGTTTATGCTTCATTTAATTACTGAATGTTCTACTTGCCAGAACATGAGGGTGGGATTGATCCATGAAGCAATTACAAATAATTACTCCTTAGTTTCTAAGGCTAATGAGACCAAGATTTTTCCCTGAAAATAAATGTACTTGAATTATGTTGCAATTGTCTGTTCTCCTTAATATGGCATAATTGACAACCACTTTTCAGTCTGATCTTGTTTTGCCTTAATTTTTCTGGCAGCTAGGGAATTTGTTTCAAAAATTAATGTAATAGCAAATTAATAAAACTAAGCTAAAATGAACGACAAACTAAAGTAAAATAACATAAAGTAACATACATACCATAACGTACCATTAAAAAATATAAAATAAAATCAGAAATTCTCAGAAACCATGCACTTACTAGTTCATAAAGCAACTGCTCAAATGCGAAGAGTAAAAGAAGGGAGGTAGCAGGCTGAAGTGGAAGTTCCCTCTACCTGCATTTTTCTAATGTTAATATGGGACTGGTATCACATGTGTTGGATCCAGATCTATATGGATAGGAATAAGTAGTTAAGTGTTTATGTGCTTTAATGACAGCCCATATATTTAGATTTCAAAATGGTCCTTTAATATAATTTTAGACTCCCATTTTTTTTAAAAATTTGTTTTAAATTAATCATATATTCTAATATTCCTGTGAACTGTGAAATTATTATACCATTTTTGACTAAGAAACCTACATGAGAAGTGACTGCTTAATGATTTCATTGTTTGACCTGAAAATAAAACTCAATAGCATAAAACCAGTAGGGAAAACACAGCAACTCCTATGAGAAGTTAGAAAATTGTAAGATATGATCAAGAAGAACTGATAGCCTGTTTTTGTCAATGTATATTTCTGGATGTTGGCCCAGCATTGTCATTTATTTATACATATTGCATCAAGATAGCTAAACTGAGATACAGACACAATAAAACTTCAAAAAAAAAAGTATTTTAAGAAATATATAAATAATTCAGTTCAGCTTGAGATTAGGGGAAAAAAAAGAAAAAATTCAGAAAAAAGAAATGGTTTTAGAAAATGATTTATAATACAATAGGAGTTAGGGCAGAAATTTAAAAGTACAGTATAACAAGTATTTGCATTTAGCTATTAACTATGCAATATAATTAAGAAGCATAACAATATGACAATAAGAAAAATAAACCAAAAGCAATAGAATACTAAAACATTCTATTCTTTTAATTTTGAATAGATTTTAGTTTAGATAAACTGATTATTCTCTGTGTTACACGAATTGTTTCTCAAAATACCTGGGACCATAGGAACAAATTCAATTTCATACACATAAACAGTCTGTTTCATCTGCAGGGAAAACAATGTTTAGAATGAGTACTTATGAGATATTAAAAAAGATTAAAACTGCCTATGAGTTTTTGCATTTGTAAATACAAACATTTTTCTATTTTTCAATTTATTGTCTTTTCTGGAAAGTGTCTGCATTCTGGATTTAATATTTTGCTAATTCTTCAAAACTAAACCTA
Source organism: Sclerurus mexicanus (assembly GCA_013396755.1). Lineage (NCBI taxonomy): Eukaryota > Metazoa > Chordata > Aves > Passeriformes > Furnariidae > Sclerurus > Sclerurus mexicanus. Next base: position 106,009 of record VWZF01007070.1, on the reverse strand, counting down.
GTTCTTATTTTCCTTTTATCAAAACCAACTGCTACTATCATAGTTGAAGAGCACTTACTTAAAGCAAGCATTTTGTTGCTATCAAATCTAAATCTCTTTCCAAGAGAGGAGCCCTGAAGAGGAGATACAAGGATTCCCTGAAACAATACCTCAGCCTTGGCCATATTGACCACCATCAATGGTCCACTCTGGCCTCCAATCAGGAGAGATGGAGACACACCATCCATAGCACTGCTGCTTCCTTTGAGATCACACGCAGAATCAGTCTTGAGGAAAAAAGGCAATGCAGGAAGAACCGTGCCTCTCCAGTAGTGCTGATGGAGACTTTCCACTGTGCCTTTTGTGATCGGACTTGCCTATCTCGCACTGGTCTTTTTAGCCACCAGCATGCTTGTAGTAAGTGTGGGCAGAGCCCTTGCAAATCTTCGTTAATGAAGCCTAGCCATGATGATGGTTTACACCCTAATAAAGGAAGAGCTAAGGATGACTCAAAAGACAACAGCAACAGAGTAGGTTTTTCTCAGTGGTAAATCAAATTAGAAACTGTGGTAGAAGACTTTTTTTTTAAACCACAAACTCTTTTAATAGACTGATTATAAGAAGTTGTCATGAACAAATGCAAATAGGGTTATAGTAAATAAAGAAATTTAAAGTATCAAACAAGCACATAAGAATAAAGTTTGAAGTTTAAAAGATGAACTACAACTTGTGTGGAAAAAATAGAATAATGTAAGTAAGAAGAAGATCAATAAACTACAGGTACCTTAATTAATTTTTAAAAAAAGGTGATACAGAAAAGATCAATGAATCAGCAATTAATTTCTGACCTCTATGACCTATGGTAACTGAGTCGTGACTGACCAGTAGGATAGAAGCATAGAACAAAGGTAGGAAAAAATTACTACATAGACTAGATTCTAAGATGCCTTGGTGAAGTTCCAGCATGTAAAGACCAAACTAAAATAATCTTTTAACCACCAGTGATAATTGTTCCGCTCTTCTCTTGTAAAGGGTTTAGGAGAAGCAGCTGATCTATATATAAAAGTGAGAAAAAGATGAGTCAGTAATTAATAAATAACAAGTTACTTTAGCTTCAATACTGCAGAAAATAAGAAAAAGCCTATGTAAAATATCAGTTCAGTTAAGTATCTAAATTTGATAAAAATATACAGAAAGGATAAAAATAGAGTTTTCAAAAGTCATCAGGTAAGGATTTGTCAGGAATTGACTGTGTCAAACTAATTTAATTTATTCTTTTCATAGAAAATCTGGCAGAGCTCATAAAAGTAATAAAACAGATTCACTTTGATTAGTGGAACTTTACTTCCAAATGACATCTTCACAAAAAAGCACTGATAAAAAAGATGAAATAACCAAAAAGGTAGATGTATAATCAACAGAATAGCTCTACTTGAAGTGCACTTAGGCTATCAGACTGCCTTTCTAGTGGGAATTCTCAGAGATCTATGCTAGAACTTGTTCTGTTCAATATTTTCAGCTGTAGTTTGGATAGAACTAAATAGTGTGCTTAAAAATTTCCAAGTGACATGAAGCAGTAGGGAGTGCAAGCACTCTGAAGTGTAGTTTGAGAATTCAAAGTTGTCTTAGTAATACAGAGAAATGGTCTGAAATCAGTAGGTGAAATCTAAAAAGGAAGAGAAGAGAGAGACAAAAGAAGGAACAGGAAAGGGGAAGGGAAGGGAAGGGA
>VWZF01007070.1:74276-104188 GCA_013396755.1 Sclerurus mexicanus | reverse complement strand
GAAGGGAAGGGAAGGGAAGGAAATATTTCAGTTTGAAGGGAACTACAGGACTGACAAAAAGTTAAAACATGTTGCTATGGACGTTGTCCAAATGTCTCTTTAACACTGAGAGGCTTGAATCATTGACCACCTCTCTAGGATGCCTGTTCCAGCATTTGACGACACTCTCAGCAAAGAGATGTTTCCTAGCATCTTGTCTAAATCTTCCCTGATGAAGCTGTGACTCATTCCCAGGTGTCCTGTCACTGGATCAAAGGGAGAAGAGATCATTACCTCCCTCTCCACTTCCCCTCCTAAGGAAGCTGTGGAGAACAATAAGGTCATTTGTCATCCCCCTTTACTCCAAATTAGACAGACCCACAGTCCCTCACGGGACATTTCTTCCAGCCCTTTCACCAATTTTATTACTCTCCTCTTTTGACTGGCTGGTTATACTGTGTTTGATGCAGTGCAGGATATAGTTTGCAACATATGTTCCTATTATTCAGTTGATAAGAGTGACAATTTTAACATTAAGAGACAAAAAGGCAATAATTTCCTGAGAATTATTGTAAACCAATTTCATAGATTGTTCAAAATTTACTAGAAAAATTATTACAAAGTAACTGCAATCAGCATACATTGCAGGATTTTCTAAACCTAATCAGTAAGTGTCACCTAAGTTTACATAGACTCATTCTAGTGATAGCAAGTAAAAATGTATCACCAAACTGGGAAATATAAAAAACGATGTTGTATAACATGGGAAAAGAAAATCTACCTGACTGTCAGTAAGACTGCTGAGGATGTCCCTGGTAATTATAAGGTTTGTTACTTCATGATAATTATTCAAAGTTCTTACCTTGTCAAATATTAAAAGAATATTTGAATTTCATCAGCATTCCCTAAAATGCCTCCAAATGAATTAATAATATGCTATTTTGCAAACTTTGTGCATAGTCAGGTTCATAACTTAAGTTGCTGAAAGTCAGTTGTATGTAGGAGGCTCACCTTTATGTTCTGATTGTCCTTTCCACGTAAAACTCTGACAATCCCTTTAAATTACAGAATGCAACTACATTAACTGCTATTCAAATGAGCTGACCCATTTATAATAAATGGACTATGTAGATGTATGAAAAACACTTGCACAAGCTTTTCAAGCTTTCCATTACTTGGACATTCATCTGTTCATTATTAGTAATTTTTTTTTTTTTTATTTTAGTAAGGTTCTTTTTTTTTTTCCAAATTTGATCCTGTGTTTGTTACTGATAAGAATTAAACTTTTGAGCATAAATATCCAGGATAGTTGATTTTTCATTGTCTCAGTATGCAGAATTTAGTACAGTATGCATTGAGAAATGTGTATTTCCTTTGATAAAATTGTGAGTCCAGATGCTTCCTAAATTACCTAAGATGGTCGTGTTCCTGAACTTCTTTGATTTCAGTTCCCATATTTAGTTTTATACAAACAGATCCATGAGAATGAGTTATGTTAGCACATTTTTTTACACATCCTATTCCACAAAACTCTCTGCAGACCAGAAACTCCAAAGATTATTACTAAATCTCACAAGATACTTTCAAGATTTACCTGTCTGTCCATATGGTACAATTTCAGTTACCCACACATGATCAGAAACTCAGAGGTTCTGATTAATTTGTATTTGTTTCTTGCTCAGTTTTGGGTGAGGAGTGCATGTGTATAGCTAGGGAAAAAGGGTGGGGGAGGAGGAAAAAAAAAGAGGCAGAAAACTAGAATAAAAAACTCAGCTGAAATAAGGAAGAAGAAGGGCAGGGGAGTGATACTCCAGTTCTGGGACTGGAGTACTTTTTCTTACTTGAGACCAACATTATATTCTGGAAGTTATGCATGCCACTGAATCAATAAGCTGAAAGATAGATTCCTCTATAAAAGTACATTTTATTTATTAGCTGCATTATAGCTTGAGCTGTGTGCCTCCAGAGAGGGACCCTGAACAAAGAAATCCATCAGCAATTTATATCCTCTCAATCTAAGTTCCTCACCCCTCACATGAGAATTGAGACCAATAGTAATATTAAGGTCGGGGGTCCTCCCATTCTTCATTGGATCCTTTCATTGTCTGTAGATGGACTGTTTCTTTTCTTATGCTGATGATTGCAGCTTCCTTATCTTCTGACTTGAACCAGCTCTGGAGCTTAACTAAGTTAATGCTAACATATATATGCGAATATTCACCATCTAAGGCTCCAGAAAATTTAGATACTAATGTTAATCAAGATCTATATAAGTAGTATATCAAATTGTACAACAGTTAAATGAAATAATCAGAGACGAAACTTCAGGCTGTTTTCCTGAGTAAACACATCATTAGAATTTTCATTATTGTTCTTCTCCAGCTCCTATGAAACATATGGTCTTATACAGACATTATTAAAATTTAAAGTTGAAAGATGAAGAGTGAACCTGGACAGAAGGTCCTTTCATGAAACAGGTTTTAATCTGAAAAAGACTATCAATTCCACTCCCACTTCCTGGAAAAAATAGTCTGAAGAGAAATAATTCCTATACATGTAAATAATTCTGTTAAAAAATGTAATAAAAATATGAACTCTAACACCATCACTATCATGTCTAACCTAAGAAGATGACTGGATTTTGGGTGGGTTCATCTATTGAGCTTTATTGGCCATTTCTAAGTATCTTGTTGAAGGCCTGATAACCCTAAAGCAACTCATTTCCTTCCTTCAAGAGATAGTATTTATATATATATATATATGTAAATATGCATATATATGTGTGTGTGTGTGTGTGTGTATTTATATATATGTATATTTAGAATATTACATAAGTTTCTTTTACTTTAGATCAGAGCATAGTTTCTGAACCAAATCTCGTTTTCTCCTTTACTGTGATACTGTCCTTTGATTTTCACTGCAGACTAATCCTGGAGATTGCAAACTGCATTTCTTTCAGTTGAAACTAAGCTAGGACTAAACTGAATGTCCTCCAGTGATCCTTTTATTCAGATCAAGTTAGTGTCATATAAAAACCTGTGAAAAGCTGATAGTCTTCTATTACATTGGACTATTTTCCAGATTCAACATACTATTTTAACAATGCCTTGCCTAGTTATAGAAAAGATCAATATTTTTTAGACCAGGACAGTTTTAGATAATGGAACCCTAGGGTCCACAAAAGTTCCTAACACAGATATTTAGACATTTTCATACTTAAAAATGAGAATAATCATGCTTAGGATTCTAGATGAAACTACAGCATAGCATAGTCATTAAATATGAGTTAAGTTAAATGGAAAATAAATAAATTCACCCAATCTTCTCAATTATTGTAGATTTCAAAACATTTATATGACTATTAGATGTCTCCGGTACTTTTTATCTAGGCAAACTTGAGACATTCTGGATGTGTCAGGCCATCACAACAGTTATTTTATGAGATTCCCTACAGCCACAATGCAGGCACAGGTTCAGTGCCATTTATCACACACTAGGATTAGAAATACATAGAGGTCAATTTGATAGGCTTTGAAGTCCAGAGAAGAGATGATATTTCCTGCAGTGTCTTGGTAGGTTTTAATAAGATTTAGGAATCTTATGTCCATATCGCTATAAATACCAATTCAATTTCCTCACAGTGCTGATAACCTAGTGAAAATATCCTCCTGAAAAAGGAGGCCAAAACTATATATGGGGATAGAAAATGAAATATAGTCACAGCAATCATTGTACATCAGTACATGACAAGAATTTTCAAAAATTGCACATAAATTACCCACTTGGCTAGACAACATAAATAAACCTTGGACATTTTAAAGGTCCAACTGAATAAAGCCCTGAACTACTTTGAGCAGGTCATTGGACTTTGGTGTACTTAAGCTTGAAATATGGAAAGGAAAGGCAGAAGGTAAGGATCCCTCTATTTGAAACAAAATGAAAAGTTGTAACCTTCCATATGCTCCAAACTTACAGTGTTGTGAAATACCATCTGTCTCTGACATTTAACCTTATATATGGAACTGACTGCACAAAGAAGTGCCATATGAATATTTTGTAATGTTAACATAACAAATTGTGTTTGATGCACAGCTTTAAGCCAGGTCTTATCTTAATAGAAATTTAGAGTGTGAATTTATTGAGTAAAATTATAGCATGGGAAAGTACTGTAATAAAGGGATTTTTTTGTTGTAGCTGTTTGCTTGCCTTTGGTGTCTACCTATTTTCATAAACTACCAGTTTGACTTGGAACTTAATGGGAAATTACTGAAATACTTCAAATGGTATGGAGATACATGTGGGCAGAATGACAGATAAGATAAATTATTTTGCAGCATCTTTTTGGACTGCAAAGATCTGGGACTATCACAGGATATGCTGAGTTGGAAGGGAGCCACAAAGACCATTGAGTCCAACTCCTGGCCCTTCACAGGACCATCTACAAGAGTCACACCATGTGCCTGAGAGTATCATCCAAAGGCTTCTTGAACTCTGTCAGGCTTTCTGCTGTGACCACTTCTCTGAAGAGCCTGTTCCAGTGCCCAACCATCTGCTGGGGGAAGAACCTTTTCCTAATATCCAACTCAAACCTGCCCTGACACAACTTCAGACCATTCCCTCAGCTCCTGTCACTGGTCACCACAGAGAAGAGATTAGTGGCTGCCCGCTCTCTTCCCCTCACAAGGAAGTTGCAGACCGTAATGAGGTCTCACCTCAGTTTCCTCCTCTCCAGGCTGAACAGACCAAATGACCTCAGCCGCTCCTCATACGGCTTTCCCTCAAGACCCTTCACCATCTTTGTTACCCTCCTTTGGACACTCTCTAAGAGTGTAATATCTTTCTTATAGTGTGATGCCCAAAACTGCACACAATATTCAAGGTGAGGCTGACCCAGTGCAGAGCAGAGCAGGACAATCCCCTCCCTCGACTGGCTGGCAATGCTTTGCCTGATGTCCCCCAGGACATGGTTTGCCCTCCTGGCTGCCAGGGAACTGCTGACTGATATTATCAAAATTAATATATCACCATCATCAGGAAAAGAAATGTTTAAACTGCTATTGCACACAGATAATTCCTTCTTTCACTGATCAATATTGTCGTATTTTTTCTTTGTTTTCCCTGGTCTGTCTGAGTGCACCTGTTATTTCCTGTAATATATTTAACCCATAAATATCATAACACTGAGATCACCCTTCTGTTTTTTTGCTTTCATGGCTGTTTTCACTGAAAGATCCTTATACAAGATTGGGCTGTTTTAGTGTTATAGTAATACTCATGTATTTGTCAAGAACAAATCAACTCAAACAATTTTAAATCTTATTTCAACACAATTTCTTCTTTAGCGGATAGGAAGAAAAAGAAAAATGTAACCTACTTGGTTTGGTTGACATTTTGTTTTTCATGGCATCTTCATAATTAGACTTAGAAAATGAGGTGGCACAACATTAAGACAACTGTTCAGCTCATTAAAAATCTGTACTTTAAAGACTAGTTAACAGTGCCTCACAGGAAAACTAGCAGAACATTCCGTATGGAGCCCAGTAAATCTAACAAATTCAATTAAATAATTGCATATAAAATCTATTGATGACTCAGAGTTTAAAATGGTTGCAATTTCTTAGGACAAAACTAGAATTAAATTAATTAAACTGGAGGAATGATTTAAAATCAATAATGATCAATAATCGTATTCATCAATAAGCAATTAATTAAATCCAGTAATGACATGAGCAAACTACTGTGTTCAGTCAAGAAATATCAAAATCACAACTGGACAACAGAAAATAACTGATAGGAGGAAATGCTTAAAAAGTATGATGAGTGATAAACTGAATCAAGCCAACAGTATTCTCCTGTTGCACAAAAGCAAAATTTAATTTTCTTTTGTATATCTAAAAGAATATCATATGAGAAGGCTGTTAAACTTTCAGCTGAAATGTTAACTTCAGTTTTTCAATTAAAGTCTAGAAAATATGCATGCTTACCAAATTTAGATGTGATAATGTGTAATAATTGTAAGTAATGTTTTAGAGAAGTGTAAAGAAAATATGAACACTTTTCTTTTGACTGAAATTATCTATTTTTATGCAGGAAAGGATAGGATGAGAAATAGTGGAATTATCTGGAAGTTGGAAATTACATAGTTCCGAAACCTTCTAAGATGATGAATTTTTGAGTGTTACTTACTTCAAATATCTATTGATGTTGTATTTAAGGGGGCAATAATGAATACCTCTCAAGACACTGAAAGTATGCTTTATCTCTTAGAAATGGAGGAAACCCCAAGCACTTAAGACACTTAAAAACTTTTTTGTTTTAGTTTTTGATTATTGTTTTTTAATGCATCTTTGGAATTAAAACCAAAATAGAACAAGCAAAAAGGTCTTGAATATTAATATTTCTGAATTTTGCACATGAAAACCTTGAATGTGAAGACTTGTTAAGTGACTAGTTAAATAACAAATAGCGAACTTCTTTAGAAAACTATCATTATGTCCCAACTATCTCAGCCTTTCCTCTTATGAAAGTCCACAGAATAGCTCAGGTAGAAAGGAACCTTAGCAGGCCACTTGGTACAACGTTTCCTTCTTAGCTGCCCAAGATCATGTCCAAATGGCTTTTGAATTTCACTGAAAATGAGATTCCACAGCCTTTCTGAGCAACCTGTTATAGTGACTGGTTAACCTCACAATAAAGGGTATCACACCTTCTGTTGCTCTGTCTCATGTTGCTGAATTCCAATTGTCCCTTGAAGAAGTTGTATGTTGCCCACTGAGGGTTTTGCATAACTATGTAGAATAACAGATGTTTATTAACGGAATTAACCAGGCAAATGGTTCCATGAAGGACAGCCAGGTACTACCAGCCTGGCTGAGAAAGAGCTCTTAATCTGACAATGCTTTCTGTGTCCAGGTTGGGTGAGGTTACCCATGATGTTCCAGATTTTTCAAGTAACTCCATATGTTTCTTGTACTGCAGCACCAGGAACTGGATTCTAGATGTGGCTTTACTAGAACTAAGCAGAGGGGAAGGATCACGTTGGTTGACACACTGCAAATGCTCTTCCTAATATAGCTCCGGATTCTGTTGATCTTTTTTGCCACAAGGGTGCGCTACTGACCTGGTCAGGTTGCTGCACAACATGAATTCAGGGTCTTCCTCAGAGAGCTGCTCTCCAGTCAATCGCTCCCAGTCAGTCCCCAGCATGTATCAGTGCCTGGGGTAATTTCTCTCAAGGTGCAGAATTCTGCCCTTCCTCTAGCTGAACTTCAGGACATTCTTCTCAGCTCAATTTTGCAGACTGTTGAGGTTCCCCTGATAGCACAACTCGAATGCCTCCTCCCAGTTTTATATATGCAAAAACATCCTCAGCAAACACCCTGTCTCAGCATACAGGTCATAAATGCAGGTGTAAAGCAACACTGGTCATAGCACTTACCACAGAGTACAAAACTGATTACTTGCTTCCAGCTGGGCTCTACCACTGATCACAACTTTCTGGGCACAGGCCATTCAGTAATTTTTCAATCCACCTCGGTGTGCATTTATCTAACCTGTGTTTTGCCAGCTTACCTATGAAGACGTTATGGCAGACAATGTCAAACACTTCCCTGAGGATAAGCCTTACTACAGTATACAGTAGTGAACTCCCCTATATGTCTACTACCCATGCTTTATTCTTCATGAAATAACCTTTCTCATTTTGAATTTTGTTGGTTTAGACAGAGTATGAAATTAAATCAGAGACTGATGTTGGTTTTCTCTTAAAAAAAACCCTACAGGAATTGATTTTACGTTTCTGTTCTGAATCAAGTATGAAGAAGATTCGAAATAAGTTACTGTCTTAGTCATCTCAACCCCATGGTGTAATACTGTTCTACATTCAGGTCACTAAATGCCAAGTGGAATGGCATTCAGAGGAAAGACTGTATGTGACTCACATCAGAAGGCATGGAATGTGTCATCAAATTAATTCATTTTGTCAAAGTATTTAAGTAAGTTTTAAGAGTGCTCTAATAATTGAGTAATGTGTTGGACTGGGACAGAGTCAGCACTGTCCTTTTTATTTTGCCCTTTTTAAAAATATGCCACCAAACACTCAATTCTTATGTGGAAGAAAAGTAGCAGGTGAATTTGTGAATACCTGAGACTGGTCCCAGATTGACTATCTTTCTTTCAAGGAAGGATAACAAGATGAGGAATAATGGAAAAAAACAAGAAACAAGGCTAAACATAAGACTACTCTTTTTATTCAAAACTACGGAAACATTTATTGTTTTCTTTCAAATAATTTCCTTGCTTATACAAAAAGAAAAAATGCTTAAAAATTAAGAAACTAAGTTATTTTGTTTTAAATGAAACCCGTATCTGTAGAGTTAGATAGAATATATTTATCTCTTATTTTTATGGATTCCTCATTCACTGCCTCATAATTCAACCTTTTCCTTTACTAGGTTTTATGGCTTTTCTGATAATAATTCTACAGAAGTCTGTGACAAGACTTATACAAGTCTGAATAGTTTTAGGACTTCTGATTGAACACTTTCTGCTATTTCATCCATTAGCTCAGTACATATAATTTTTACATCTCTACTTTGCTAGTATTGCATATTAAATTGTTAATCACACTGCTGGTAATTATTGTTTCTCTGATAATTTATTAATAATAGGCTTATCTCAAAAGACACATATCACAGAATCAGGGGTGCATTTCATATGTATACACGGAAACAAAGAAACCTGTCAATTCTTTAGCTGTTTTCCTCTCTATATAATTTCATTTCAATATTTCTGTGAGATAATGAAATTCACTCATAATAAAATTCTTGGGAATATAGCTGTGTTACTGCTAGTGCTAGTGCTGTTATTATAAAATGCACTTTTTTTTTTCTTTTGTATATTAACCTCTAAGGCCTAATTTCAACTCTAAAAGATAAAAAGAAGAGAAGTAAGAGCTTTTTTGTGTTTGGGGGGCTTTGTGGGGTTTTTTGTTTGTTTGTTTGTTTGTTTTTTAATCTGCTATATTCTGTAAAGTTGCAAAGCATTCCTTAGGAATGTGGAATATGTGATCTCAGTAAAGACTTTAAGGTTGAATGCTCTAGTATTTATTAGCAGGATTGAATTTCTTTTCCAAAGTTTAAATGGAATGTTCTTCTACTTCCTTATAGCACCAGTATCAAATAAATTAGACAGATTTCAGAAGTGGCCAAATCATCTCATAGTGGGGTCAAACCAATTCCGGAAGGGCACACAACCATCCTAGAAGTCTAAAGGCAAACAGAACCAACTCCAGAAGTGGACCCAAAGAACAGTAAGATAACAGAGTCTCACTTCAAAGATGATCTGTGTCACAGAATCTGGAGTTAGTTAAGTGTCCCCAAGGAGAGACCAAGATCTTGTAGATAGTTTGTGTGGAGAATTAGGCTGTTTAGAAAAGGAATAATGCGTGCAGCATGGGAAGTTTTGTGAGAGGGAGACCGTCAGTTTTGCATAAAAATTAAGACTTGCTTGAGAACTGGTAAAAGGCTTCTTTTATTCTATCTGTATCCCATTTTTGGTCCATGGCTGTCCTTCCTTCTGGTCTAGGAAGAGGGACTCAGCCATTTCCTGTGTAACATTTTCTTTTGTTTTCTTAAGATTATTTTGTTCATTCATTAATATCTGTGAAAAATTTAACCAAATCATCATAAATCTAAAGCCTTCTGAGGCAGAGCTGGAAGGTTAATACATATTCATTGATTTTTATGATTACAATATGAATAAATTCTTGTACCAAATCCCAGGCTAAATTTGGTTGAATTCCATAATTCTCAGTTGGTTGAGAAAAATTATACATCCATAGGATAAAGGTAAAACCTTCCCCCACATCCAACCAATCAAGACTTCTACTATCACTTTGATCATTGGACTTCTAAATTGCAACAATCGGGTCTCGTCATCAGATCCACGGCTGGTGATCTTTTTCCTCTCTGTTATCTACTCTTACACTTCCTTTCTCTCTCTTTATTTATTTTCATTATATATTTTCTTTAGTGATATTTTCATAGTTTTATATAATTTTATATTTTGCTATATATAGTAACAAAAATGGCTACATACATCCTTTTTAGTGCAACCAAATTGTTCTAATATATATATATATATATATGCCAGTCATTCAGTGTCATTTCACTCTAATCTGCTGCAAGGGATACATTAACAAGAACCTCAGCTACCCTACCACAGAGACTGGTCATAACTTTAAATCGAATGCTCCATCCCTGGAAATGTTCAAGGCCAGATTGGACAAAGATCTGAGCAACCTGGTCTAGTGGAAGGTGTCCCACTCCACGGCAAGGAAGTTGGAACTAGATGATCTTTAAAGTCCCTTCCAATCCAAATCATTCTATGATTTTGTGTCTCTGGTTTCTGGACTGTAGTTCAAAGAGACTGCACTTCTTAAGGATGCTTTTGGGACTAAGGTCTAGTTCCCAGGCTCAGAGCTCCCAGTCTGCCAGGTAATTCCTCTATTAGTAATTTTCAGCAGACATTTTCTTTTCCTCTGCAATTTTCATAGCCTTTGTGGCTGCTCACATCATAAATGTAGGAAACAAAATTGATGAAAATACAAAAATACTACAAAACTGTATGAAATTTTACTATTGCACCTGTCTTGCAATGAGGGACACAACATCAATTAGGATATCTGCTTAACAGTACAGACTAAAAAAAGTGACTTAACAAGTCTTGATCTTGTATATAAAAGAAAATTCCATGTGTTGAGAAAATTTCTCAATGCCAATTAATTTATTTCCTTTTATGACTTTATATCTAGGAGTCTATATGTAAGAGTCATTAAACATGTGGTGTCATTTCAAAACAGAAACCTATTAGCTAATATTTTGATGTAAACAGCATAAGGAATGGTATCAATGTCATGAAGAATAGTAGTAACTTTGAGAATATTCCTTGAAACATTCCTCCAAATACATATGCCAAAGCTGGTTTATGTGTCTCATAAATTCTCAAAGCCTGCTTCCTTGATGGAGTTAAATATTTGATAATATGTTATTCACCCATTACTTCTATTATATGTCAGGCCTAACTATTTGTGAAATCCCTGGGCAAGATTTCCAAAGACACAAATAGTGTTTATTACACTCTACTGTCTTCCTTTGACAATTCAATAATTCCAAATGGCAAATCTTCCTACTGTTGAAGACTAATTAATTTGCTATACTTAAAATCCTATTGTTAATCACTATACTGTGATAGTCTCTTCCTCATAAGCTCTGTAGTAATGGTACCTATCTTAAAGGATTTTCTTCTTATAACCCATTTTTTAAAAATCTTTACTCCTTTTTTTTACATTTATTTCTGGGAGACTGTGTTTTATCATTAAGTGCATCCATGAACAACATGGTGTCAGAGCAATGTAACACATATATGTAAATGTTTTTTCTTTTTTTTCAGATTGCTTATGTTATTTTTGGTTATCCTATATGAATTCCAATCAGATCCTCTATGTGAAATGTACTTACTCCAACCTATATTTGTAGACCTTTCAAGATTCTTGGAGAAAAATAAAACAAAACAGCATTAAAACTGTTTAAAATTTATTTCTTTAAAAAAAATTAAAAATCCAATTTAAAATTAAAAGTGTTTAAAAATACTTCATCATGGTAGAAACATGGTCTGCATAATTCTCTCATATGAAATAAGCACACACGCAAAAACCCTAAACCAAGACTGTTGTGAAAATAAAAAATGAAGTGAAGATGCTTACTTCAGGTTTGCCTGTATGTAGGGTTAATATAAATTGGTTTTGGGACCTGAATTTTGAAGCCTCGCATACAAAATATATCTGCATTTATAGGACATACTAATGGAAAATTCCAAATTTTTGGGATCTACAAGAATACAATACTGTATTCTCTACAGTATTACAAACTTACTGTGTTGATGAAAACATAGAGATGTATGCTGCTCGAGAGAATGAAAAGATTATAGTTTCAACATTATATTAGAAGATAAATATTACTGCTCTATAGTATATAAACTGTAAACCTTTTACCAGTAAAAGGAGAGGGATATTCATTCTACTTACACCCATTAATATTATGCGTAATGAACTGCTGTTAAAACTAAAGGGAAAGAAGCAAATGCACAGGTGAGTGGAAACAAGGCCAGGCAACCCTGGAAGAGCATAGAAATGAAGGTTTGGTGTGTAAAGATGGAGAGAGGAAGGCCAAGGCGAAGCTGGAACTGAACCTGGCAAAGGACACAAAGGATAAGAGGAAGGGCTTCTACAGGTATGTTAACCAGAAAAGAAAGGTCAAAGAAGATGTAGCTCCCCAATACACAGTGCTGGAAAATTCATAGTAACAGATCAGGTACTGAACAAATTTTTTTTGCCTCAGTCTTCAATGGCAACCTTTTTCCACACTTCTGAAATTGATGGACTGCAGGATGGAGACTGGGGAAGCAAAGTCCTTCCCACTGTAATAGAACAGCAGGTTTATTAGCACCTGAGGAACCTGAATGCACATAAGTTTAGGGGTCCTGATAAGATGCATTTCAGAGTCCAGAGGCAACTGGCTGATGCAGTTACCAAGCCACTCTCCATGATATTTGAAAAGTCATGGCAGTCAGGTGAAGTTCCTGGCAATGTGCACTTGCAGATCAGAAGACAACTCATATCCTGGGCTGCATCAAAAGGATCATGGCCAGCAGGTCAAGGGAGGTGATTCTGCCCCCCTATTGCACTCTCTGCCTGGAGTACTGCATCCAGCTCTGGGGTCCTCAATACAGGAAGGATATTGACTTGTTGAAGTGACTCCAGAGAAAGGCCACCAAGATAATCAGAGGAATAGAGTACCTCTCCTATGAGGAAATGCTAAGAAGATGGTGTTTTTTCAGCCTGGAGAAGGAAAGGTTTCAGGTTGACCTAATTGCACCCTTCCAGTACCTGAAGGGAACCTACAAGAAAGACAGAGACTGTTTACAAGAGCATGTAGTGATAGGACAAGGGAGAACAGATTCAGGCTGAAATAGAGTAGATTTAGATTAGATACTAGGAAGAAATTCTTTATTGTCATGGGGTTGAGACACTGGAACAGGTTGCCCAAAAAAGTTGTGGATGTTCCATCCATGGAGTTGTTCAAGGCCAGGTTGGATGGAGCTCTGAGCAATCTGGTCTGGTGAAATGTGGGCCTGCCAGTGGCAGAGGGGTTGGAACTAGATGATCTTTGATGTCCCTTCCAACCCAATCCATTGCTGTTGTTTTGGTTTGGGTTTTTTTTGTTTGTTTATTTGTTTGTTTGTTTGTTTGTTTGTAGGTTTTTTTAACAGAATTATAGTAATATTTACATATACTGACATTGTCTTTACTGAAGAGTCTTTTAACAGTGTCACGTATGTTGTGGTGTTCAGCAGGTCTAATTGGATTTCAGGACAAAAAAGTATTCAACAATTTTATTTATGCACAGTACCTTGTACCTTCTCTTACAGCTACTGACTACCACTCCTGAGAAAGATAATTCTGTCAGAGTCCTGACTCCTACTTCTGCCTGCAGTGAGGAAAAAAGTAATTCAGAGATTACTGGTGATGGAACAAATGCAGATGAAATAATCATTAAATTAATAATTGAAATTTGTTTTGTTTTGGAGCACAGTCAAAAAAAAAAAATCCACTGTCTTTAACATGGTCCACAGTCAACACTTGCTGAAATGTGTGTTTTGAATAAATATAATGTATAAGGCCTGTTACGGTTTAATTCTATGAGGGAAAAAGTATTCTCAAATAATAATGTCTTGTAACTAGTACCTCTAGGATATACTTTATGATATAAGGATGAGGATTCACTAAAGAAAACAGAAGTCTGAAGCACAAGCAAACCTTTGGACTTTTCTTTAACCAGTTTGGTTATTGAAAGCTATAGGTAGTAAGCAATTGATTTAAGACCCTGAATGGCCAGCAGAATCCCACTGTAGGTTTCAACTATTAGTGATAACTAGAATTAAATAAAATCTTCTAATTAACCGAATATTAAAAAAAAAAACCCAAACCTACTTTGGCCAGTTGGTAAGGGTGGGGTATATTTTTTTCTATGAGTTAGCTTCACACAAAGCCCCGTGGCCACCTTGTTTTGGAGGTAGGAGCATCAATAAGCAAACAGTATGATTTGAAAAAAAAAAAAAGTTTAATGAGAAGTAACTCATTAAAGTAACATGAGAAGAGCAAATACTTCTTCTATTAGCCATAGTCATGGAGTTACTTGGCCTAGAAGAAATGGTGCTGGAACAGATGTTCTCATTCAGAAAAAAGAGTTCTTGAAGCTCAGAGAAATAAAAAGGCTTAAAATTACCCTATTCAGTTATTTTATATACTGAAAAATAACCATTTAGCAAACTCTTCCATTCCCACCCTTCCTCCTTGCCTCCCATTCCAAATACCTACAAAAGAAGTTTTCATTTTAATGAATAAATCATAGTTTACAGTAAGGCCTGAATCACGGTATCAACCTACTTAAATTTAACACTACTGCTGTTGAGAACCAAGCAACCTTTACCAGAGACCAGACGGACTGCTGAGGAGAAGCATAATGAATTATGCACTGTATCAGAAGGTGAAATTCTAAAGATAAGCAGAAAAAACAGAAGCAGTTATGGTTTGAAAGAGTGACAGCATTATTCTAGCTGTCTATGTGTGTCTTCCACATCACCTACACTGAATATATGCACAGAGAATATGTGCTCTTCCAGATGTAAAAGTAAATATTATATAGGACGTACCTTGATGATTAAAATAAAAATGAAAGATATAAAAGACATAGTAAAAGTATGCTGAGTAGTCATACATATTCAAGATTAGGCTGAGTTAGAACAATGAAGGGTCAGCTCTTATCTCAATAAAGATTCCTACTATTAAGAGCAATGTCATCCTCTTTTTTTGAGTCTATCCTGCTAGTGAGATAAAACTGATGAAACTCGGAATACAGTGTTGATGAATCAGTAAGTTGCAGTTCCTTTTATGTCCTTTCTGAAGGCCAGCTCAACAGAGTGCCCTAAACTGAATGTGTCAGATATCCTGCTTGAGAAACAAATAAACAGTCATAAAAACTCATCCATAAGAAAAGCCACAGATCATAATTATAACTTATCACAACCCCTAGTATTAATTATTTGAATTAATTAAAGTTATAACTGAAAAGTGACATGTATTTCTACTTGACTGTTCCACAGGTTGGTGCTAGTTTGTTTTTCTCTCAGAGGCTGATGTCCTGGCTGGAAGTGGCTGTCTGAAGCAAATTTGATAAAATTTTCATACCTGTATTCTAAGCTTTTTTTTCCTGGGAAACACCATGTTTGTGTAATCTTGCATTCAGTCCAGAAATCTTCCTTTCTCTAAGGCTTGTAATTGATTACAGTGACTGAAACTTAAGCAATTTATTTTTAGGATATCTGTTCAATCTTGATGGTTTCATTCTGTCTATATACGGCAGAGAAAATTAATTTACTGCACCAAACTTGCTCCAGAGGATTATTTTATTTTTTTTATTCAATATTGTGTTTCTCCCATGGAAAAGGGAGTAAAATGCCCTTGATAGTGCAGGATACAGAACACACAAAACTCAGATTATTTGACAGTATACAATTTATTTCATTGTATACTTAGCTGACACTGTTATAGACAGTGTCCGTTTCTGCCTATAAGGCAGAAATTAATGTATTCTGTGATTTAGAGAGATCTAATGAACAAACTGGTCAACAGATTATAAACTAGAATACCCTATTTTAAGCTAAAAATGACTGCCTTTGAATGATATACTTGTCTGAAGACTACAAATTCATAAATGTGTTCATTTTTACATCTTTGCATCTGTACAGTAGTGTCTTTAAAAAAGCATTTTGTGATTAATGTAATACTGTCTTTTGTTTATTACATGGTCCTTTCATTTACTTACAGAGAGAATTACTGCCATTCTGCATAAATTAAAATCCCAAATATGCAACAAACAAGTTAAATAAATAAGGAATACTTTTTGTAAATTTTTTGAGATCCATACTGTAGAAGTGTCCATATCAAACAGTATGTTCTTATCTGTCGTTGCAATAATGGAAAATTGTACAGGCATACCTATGGATTAATACACATATTACATTGTTGAAAAATAAGAAAAGAAAAACCACACAAGATTACTGTTAGAAAAATTTGAAATGGCGTAGGATTTGCAGAGAGCGAAAACTTGACAAAGGTAAGCAAATGTAATGAGGTGATATGGTAAATTGCTCAAGCATGTTGCTGATGACAGTTTCCCTTGATGGAAGCAAAGAAAACCAGTCACCTTTGAGAACAAGGGGGCTGTTCTGATCCTGAGTGACATTGAAAGGAATTAAATGACTTTCACTGGGATAAAGATGAACATGATTTTTTAGAACATCTCTGCATAGCAGAATAAAAGTGTGATCAAGATTTAGCACAATTTTTCTGACTTCTGGGTTTTTAATATCAGCAATAATTAAGACATTAATATTACATTAAGATATTAATAATACTGGGAGAAAGCAAATTCTTCAGGATTAAGGATTTTTCTTCAGATTTTTATTGTATGACCATGGTGATAACCACTTCTTATGGCAAGACTGTGACTAGGTGGTATTCCAAAGCATGTGGGCAATAGCAAATTCATACTTCATTACATTTCTTCAGTGATCCAATTGTTTTTGAAGCAATCAGCACCTATCAAAACTCTTTTTTTTCAATTGCACTCTATACATTTTCTCTCTGACAAAAAATAGCCAGTGAATAAATTTCCATTATCTAGACATCATTTGTTCTATGTAATATATACACCACATCTATACATGATGCCTATATTTAAGGTTCTGTAAGGCTACTCATATGTTTTGTGGTAGGTATGCACTTTATATATTGCTACATCATGGTCTTTTATTTCATTGACAAAGAAACAAGGTATTTGGATCCTGTGTGTTCCATAACTTCTTTCCATAGTGATATTCTATATTGCTATATAGATATAGCTTTTTTATAAAAAAATCCCTATTATTATATATAGTTTACATATAGTCTATATATAGTCTTTGTATATTATATATAAATATATGTATTTATATATATTCTTTTATGTACTCAGATGAGAATTAAGAAACAAGATATGCAGTAACCTGTACATTCCTATTTTCTTTCTTTATGAATAGTAATTACAATTGAGAAGTCCAAACATAAATTAAACATAGACAGACATCATGGATCTTTAAAAGTAACTAAACATTCCAGTTCAGTATACACATATAAAATACCATGTACAAGCCTTTGGTATTGCTATGCTCTTTAGTCTGGGTTTTAAATAGGAAATAATTGTAAGTGAATTCCAAGTTAATTCTTTCAGTGTTCCAGATAAATGTTATATGTTACTATTGAATCATAGAGATTTTATGGGTTTTTACTCAAGAAACAATTTATTGATACCAAATAAAAATTTAACACCCGCTCTGGCTATGTAAATTTTATTTCCATTTGAAAATAAAATCATTCTTCTGTCTTTTTCAGAGCTTTGTTTTTCTGACAAAAACAAAACATGTTTTTCTTTTAATCAGTGTTTTTTTGATTAGTATTTATGACTTTACTTAAGGTCATTAATTCTAAATATTTATAGGAAATTTCAATTATATTGACTTAGTAGTATTCAGCATGACATATACAGATAATGCCTGTACAACAAAATGGAATCAGATCCTTCAGAAATATTTTGTTTGCTTGTCTTCTCTTGATGGACTTAGAAACAAAATGTTAGTATGCAGTGCTTCGTCTGAAGCCTCAGAATACTAAGTGGAAATTCTCTGCTCAGGTGATTTGCATCAAATAATTTAAAGCCACAGTTAGCCTGCTAATCTAAAAGGCTCCACACTAACAAATTTAACAAGGACTCTATTCAGGCACAGGCAGATACTTTTCCGTAGTGTTTGGCTCTTCTGGCTTGCTGGAACTTTTCTAGAGAGGACATGGGAACAGTTAAAGAGCTAGCTCCATCTGTCAAACAGACAGCATGAATAAGGCCATCCTGCTCTTGAGGAAATAAGTTCAGTCACAGAACTATAAACTGTGGCTTACTTCCTGTCCTCAGGGACAGAAAAAGAGCCTGACAAGGATTTATTTATGTCATAGTTTTAGTCAAAATGATTCAATTTCCGACATATGCATTGTTACTGACTCTGTGTAATGCTTAGAAATGAACTTGAAACTAGATTCCTGGGAGAATCAACCAGTCAAAGGAGTCTAGAGACCTGTTCAGCTGACAGGCATGATTTGTTCAAAAGGAGGCAACATGAAAAATTCTCTAGATTCCACTGAATATATTGATTATATTTTCTTAGACTATGATGAATCCTTACTATGTAAGGGTTTATGTGCTCCCATTCACCCTAATTTATGAATCTGCATCAGCTGCTGAATCCCACCCAAAGGTCTGAAGTGTAAAGGCATCTCTCAGAATACATTTCAGTCTCTGTTATTGAGATTAGTGTTTAAGATTATTCACCCCACTACAGTTTACTCAAACTATTTTCCACTTCCTAATTTCCACAAATATGATGAGAATCTGTTATAGACCACCCAACCAGGATGAAGAGGAAGACAAAATAAGAAAAGAGGAAGACAAAATAACTAAAAATCTTCAAGTATTGTGGAGTTGTTCAGGAAGATTCTGGAGTACATGGAAGAGTATTTGTGCGCTAAGTTATGTATAGAATGATTCACTTACTAACATATGTGATTTTCTAGAGCATTCTGACATGGAAAAGCAAATAAGTACATGTAATAAAATAAGCACGAATAAACATGCAGGTAACCTATAAAGGCTAAATGAACAGGAGTCTGACTGACAGAAAAGGATTTTGATCTCTAAAGAAATTTGTAGATAATGAATGATGCCTTGTAAAATGTTCAGAAATTGGTGCAGTTCTAGAGGAAGTTAAAGAAATCAAAGATTGAAATAGCTGCATTCATGTCAAATCCTTTTACTTATGACAAAAAAATCAGTTTAGTGGCCTTTGAGATATACCTGAAATATACTGTTTGCTAGTGAAGCAGATAACAAAGAGGAAAGTGCCACATAAAACTGACTGCACACTTAGGAATAATGAGAGGGTAAAAGGATTGCATCAACTTTGTTAGTACGTGTCTATTAATTTGCATTACATGTTTATGCACTTAGATTTTTCAGTTACATAGCTATGTACGTCTGAATCCTATTGATTCTGAAAAATTCTACATTTCATCTCCCTCTTTTTCATCTAGGCCAGAAACAAAAACCTTGCTTAACAAATTGCATAAATTGCCTATATGGGAGCTACAAAACCAGTTAAAAACTGATACCCCAAATGAGAATGTCTTAAAAAATAAATACATGGAATTGAATACATTTAAAGGAATCACTTTATCTCTCACAATATAATTTCTGTGTTAATTTTGATTTCACAGGGATGCCAGCTGTATTTGTGGGGGGGTTGCATTTTTACTGTTTTGTTTCTTTGTTTGTTTTGGGTTTTTTGTGAGTTTTTTGTTTTGTGGTTTATTTTTTTTTAATTGAATCTAATTTGTGGCATAAGAGAATGATCTGACCAACAAAATAAAGAAAATTTCCAGTCTTTTATATATGAGCTGTATTTGGCAGAAATATAATAATCATACTTTGAGGTCTGCAATTACTAATATGTTTGCAAAGGTAGGAAATTACAGCTATATCTATAAAGATTAAATGTTTACATTGGAAGGAAAAAAACTACAGTAATAATAAAATATTGCTGTAGGAAAATGAAAAATAAAAAATAAAAAAGGGAACAGAAGAACTGCTTGACAGACTTCTCAATTATTTCTAATTTCAAGGCATGAAGTACAAGGAGACTTCCAAAAAAATCCAAGAACTTTGTGAAACACATACAGGCAATTAAATTAAAGAAAATGCTAAACTGCTTTTTTGATACTCTACCTTCATACTTTAAAGTTATCACAAGAAGTAGGAGCTTTACATTATATTACAATGGTTTATTAAAAAGAGTTCTAAGCTATTGAAATTCTGCTACACAAAGCAATTTTATAAGTTGGTTTATTTAAACCACAAGGCACAATTATTTTAAAACATTTAAAATTAAATTAAAACATTTAAGTATAAAATAAAATGCAATTTCTACACTTCTCTATATGCTTCTGTTTCTTCATTCAAACTTCTTAACCAATTATTTTTTGAATATTGACTGTCTTCTATGTCTGCTCTTCTGCCACAAACCCCTATAACAGTCAAAGAACAAATTCACTAACTGCGTCTGTATTCAAGACATTTTGTTGTCTTTTAGAGATGAGGTATCAAAGAAACTATATCAGTTTAAAAAAGTCAAAACACCAAGAAATGATAGCTATACAAGTGAACACTTCTACATCCAGTATGAACTGCCTCTTTTTGTTGAATGCTAATTCCTTCTATCTCCACATTTGTCCTCCTATTAAAGTTCTTTCTTTCAATATATTTATGTTGTTTTAGGCTGGCTAGTTTTCAAGTCTGCATCATATTTATCTTCAGAGTTATTTATATGTAAATCAATGGATATAAATAACTATTCACTAACAATAACTACTTCACTAAACTGGTCTGTTAGTTCAAAGAAACATTTTTTTTTTTTTCTACTTGTTAGAGGTGAGGAACTGTAAGCTTTAGATAACATGATCAAAGACTGCTCTCACTAAGAAAGGTCTAATAGATTGAAGGCTGTGGTGTAAAGCCTGGGGACTGCTTATGTGACACAGTGCTGACTGCAAGTAAAATCGGGTCATCCATGTTCTATGAGTATTTAAAAACTGGCTTATCTTCTGAGAACAAAAAAAAGTAATGGTGGAAAACTTGGTCTACTAGAAACTTGTTTGAAATATCCTGCACTGACTTTAACCAGATGAAGAAGAGCTGTATACTGAGAAAAGGATGCCACAAAAATCTTAGAATCAGCATTTTGAAATGCCTCTTCTCTCGTAAATTACAGTTAGTCATATATCTGGTTGTTACTTCTATGAAGATAAAATAGCAAAGCTATGGTAACACAAATCATGGATTTTGTTAACTATTTACCAATCATTATCTAAAAATTTATATACCAATGGTAAAAGTCATATTGTAATTTATTTATTGACATGTGGAAAAATTAAACCTGTCTGCACCTCAATAAAGTAAGACTGATGACTTCAAGAACTGGAAGAGACTATAAAATGGAACATGACATGTTCAGTAATCATCTTTCGGGAATGACTTTGGCATCTGAATGTTTGGCCTATAGGAATAAGAGGGTGTCAAAGCCAAATATTTTGTTTTAGGAACAGTGACTGTAAAGGCAATCCATATAATGTCTATAAAGGGACTACAAATAAACACTTGAAACAATTTGGAACTATTCCCGTGTCCTTTAAAATACCTTGCCCTCATCTGTAAACTGAAGTGGAAGGAAGAAACTAGAGAGGTAGTCTTGTGTTAAAAAACTCTTTAAAAGGTTTAGATGTTTGAACCAGTGCTCAAAGATTAAATTATGGGAAAACAGGGTAGATCTCACATGTAAAAATAATAAACGGCCCTCCAGTTAGTAAGCTGAGAGCGCTAGTCTTTAAGAATACTTAAATATTGGAAGAAATTTCTAACTGGGTTTCATTTTTTAGGGATTCATTTGACAACCTCAGTCAGCTGATCCATTGCTAACTTACCTGTGAATACAGGTGAATGGATTTTCCAAATTAGCAGACAACTTGTCTAAGCTGTTTTAGAAGACTTGGATCTTTCATTCAATTCTATTGAAATTTTTCACCACACAGAGGAATTGTAACAGTGATACATAACTGTAAAGAGAAAGTAGTTTACTCTGCAGCCCTCCAAAAACACCAAGCTACTCGTTTTGAGGACATAGTCAGGATTTTCTTTAATGACACTGCTTTACAAGGCTCTTGAAGGATGAGATTCACTTTGAAAATGCAGGTGCCTATAGATAAGTATCTTAATATGCACATTTACAAGTATAAATAGAATTAAATATGTTCTGCCAATTCAGTCTATGGAATCCATAGACTTCAGTTCTTCTAGACACCTGCAGCTTGTCCAATAAATAGCCCTGTTGACTGTGTTTACTTGAAATAGCCTCACTTACCTAAGTAGAGGCATTTAGTATTACTTCAAGAGGTCTCTAAGGCATCCCATCTGGCTTTCAGGTACTGAGAGAGAGATGTAAAGATCTCTGATATGTCCTAAGCCACATCAAATAGCTCTGTATAGCAAGCTTGGATATTCTGCATCAGTTTAGCAACCACTGGGTGCCTAACTGTGACAACTGCATTGACTCTCTCAGGGAGTAAATTAAGCAACCTGACTGACATACCTACTGCTCATCATTTATTAAGAATGAAGTACAAGATAATACCATTTAGAACTTTTTTAGTGTTACCCAAAGAACTGACATCACAGAAATCTTTGTCATGAATTATTAAAATTACAGGCTGGGGAAGAAGCCCAGAAATAACTATTTTTTTTTTTTGGTTTTAAGAATAATACAATCTAAAAGAGAAACAAACCTTAAAAAAGAGGAATGTGAAAATATCTGTCTTTTGATATAAACAATTGAAAATTCAAATATATTTTTTAAATGTCTGTTAATTTTGTATGTATATATATTTTGTATAAGAGAAAAATTCAGAAAACTGATATCGGAGAATATTTTTGTTTAAAATACTCTGCTTTTTATTTAAAAATATTCTGTGTTTTTATTTAAAGAGTATCTGCTTATGTACAAAGATGGATAGTGGTCAAACAGTAAAAAGTAGACTCTAATTAAATAAAATGAGAGCCTTTAAGATTTTATCTAAAATAAATTAAACTTTTTATACACTGAAATGAAAAATCTGAAATGAACAACCAAATATTGTATGATTTTAACAGGCAGTGGTTTCTAACTGTCTTCCTAGCTACTATTTCCTACTGCATCTGAGGTCAGCACTTCATGATCTGCTTATGAGTCAGTATTCTAAGAATAAAAGGGAAAAACATAGCACACATGAGCAGAAAAAAAAAAGAGTAGAAAATATTAGGGTAATAATACGAATTTTGTACTGGAGTTTGAAAGTGTATTCAAGAATTCCCTATCTCTATTACTTTTTCTTTGCTATTCTGCACATCTTTTTCATCATGATCATAATGACTGTTTTTAACTTCATCTGTCCTTCACAGTCTGCAGTGTAACTATCTATATCTGGGCTTGTAATTTAGATAGCAGTTAAAGTCAATGGCAAAAAATTGGTTCTTATCAGGAATGATTCACCAAACTCATTTTAGTTGTTTATGCAAATAGGAAATCAAAGTCATTCTAGAAGATCCCATTTCTGCCCTTTAGGCACATAGAGAGTTCATACAATGATCTGAAAGAGTGACATCTCTTTTTTTAGGCTTCTGAAATCAGACAGAACTTTATTAGGAAGAATTCAGCTCTGTGCTGCTATGAGGTAGAAATATGCCACTCTTTTATGCCAGGGAAAAAGAATCCTCTGATCTCTATTGGGGAATGACTACGAATGGGCATGTTGCACTCCATTTCACAGGAAAGGTCCACACTCTATGCTGTAAGAGAGGGCATGAAAGAGAAAAGAGCCTGGCTTGGAAAAAAGGAAAGATAAAAAAGAAAAATTAAGTTGTTAACTCAAGGAAGGAACTCAGTGCCAAGCTAATAAGATTTAAAAGATCCATTTTTCTGCTTATGAATTTACTTGCACATGACTATAATGTGGTTGCTGAGACACATATTATTTAGAAATGGTCAATGGTTGTAAGTGAAAATAAAGTGATAGGCCTTTTGAAGAATATTAAGAATATTATTATTCTTGCATAAATTGGATATAAATCAAACTTTCCCTCCCTCCCCTTATTCAACAGCTGTTTATCACCTTTCTCTCATTTAATGGAAATGTTGGTGCTTCTGTAACTACATATAGGTTTTAGCTTTTCTTCAGTTAATGGGTGCTTTTAGTGGCTTTCTACCTTTTGATAAATACATCTGCATACACACATGTACAGAGGTGCACATGCACACAATAAAAAACAACCCATATGTACTCTCTGTTAGTCATATATAGTGACTCCCCTATAGTTCTCACCAAGTATTTTGGAAAGTACTTTCTATATTTTTCTGTCTACTTGAAGTAACTACTACAGTGAATACTTATATTTACATTTAACTAGTTATTTTATTGACCATAAATATGGAAATAGTATTAGGTTTCTTTTCTTTTCCTCTATGCCTGTTAGATTTTCATTAATTATGCCTAATATTGACAATCTAGAATTGTTATGTGTTTTCCTTAACATTACCCTTGGGTCTCAAAGACAAAATAACATGAAACTTTCAGTGAACCTCATCACTTTAATTGGCATCATATTGTATTTTCAACTCTTGTATTTTCTAGATTTTTTCATCTCTACTGTTTGAAATTACTTACTTATCTTCCATATAATACGAAATTATTTCTGGAAAATTATGATTCAATAACTAAGCATACCCAATCAATTAAGTTCAATGTTCACATTCACTTGGTTACCCAAATACATCTTATATACATTTTTTATAAAATGGAATTTATTGGCATAACATCAAGTTTTCAGACTTCATAATATCTTCAAATAATCAGAGTTTTAAAAAAATGCAACATCATTAGCAGAAACCAAAATCATTTTTACAAAAAAAAAAAAAAATAATTTTTTAAACTTAGAAAATTGAAAGCTAAAATAGTTCAGAGGAAGAAATTACTCTCCAGTAATTTTTTACCCTCAGGGTTATTCATTATTACAATGTACTGAAGGTGTACATGCTCTGGCTTCTTTGTATTATTCCAGTAAATAAAAAGGCAATTTGGTAAAAGAGTTATACCAAATACTGAAAAAGACTTCCTAGAGAGGTGGATGATACTACAAGCCTGTCAGTGTTTAAGAGACAATTGGACAACACCCTTAATAACATGCTTTATATTTCAGTCAGCCTTGAAGTAGTCAGACATTTGGGTGATCATTGTAGATCCCTCACAACTGAAATCGTCTATTCTGTCTTATTCTAAGCATATATTTTGTGTTGCATTAATCAGAATATTGAAACATTATCAGTACTGATACCAGCAGTGTTCCTTATGTACCTTAACTACAAAAAGATTTGCTTGTCTGCAAGAACAACACAAAATAGGCAAAAGAGCAAACTGAGCAGTCATACACACTGTATGTACTGAAGAACTTGAAATAAAACTGAGATCCAAATAGATTCAAATTCTCAAACCAGGCCTGTCATTATTTTCCATCAGACATCTCACTAACTTTAACAATATAACACACTGTTACATGCTGAAAAATCTGTTCTATTTGACTACCGCAGATGTCTCTGTAGGTGTATGTGAAGAGCACCCACCATGTTATCTTTGAATATTGAACAACATTTAAGTTAACTAACACTGTTTGAATTTTTTAAAAATTATTATTTTTATTAGTATCAACATTAGATGTTTATGAACTATTATATTAACATTAAGAATCATCCCTCACACCACCTACCAGAGGAAATAAGTATCATCAACTATTTTTTCTGCAGATGGGTATATCT
Organism: Sclerurus mexicanus; assembly: GCA_013396755.1. Taxonomy (NCBI): domain Eukaryota; kingdom Metazoa; phylum Chordata; class Aves; order Passeriformes; family Furnariidae; genus Sclerurus; species Sclerurus mexicanus. Next base: position 78,553 of record VWZF01007070.1, on the reverse strand, counting down.
GGGCTATAAAACCACAGTAAGAAGAGCCCTGAACTCAGCTTGCCCTAACTCACTTATGAATATTTAAATTCAGAGGAACTGCTGGCTGTAACACATCCTCTATTGCTGCAGGAATTGAAAGCAAGATTCTCTCAGGTGACCAAAGCTCACATGAATCAAAATTCAAGGCTCAAGGCAAGTGCTTTGAATATGCCACATAATAAATAATATTTATTAACAAAACAGAATTTTTATTTTTTCAGTAACTAATAAATATACATAAATTTTCAAATTATGACAGATATGAAGAAAATCAGCCCTTCCAGAAGTGATTACGACATAGAATATATTTCAACAACTTTTTCTTTTTTTTTTTGTCCTGCTGAGAGCCTTCACCAATGTGGGCTCTCCATGAGCTGCAGTTTCCTTCAGGGCATATCCACCTGCTCCAGCATGGATTGTAATGTGGATACCTGCTCCACCATGCTTGTCCCTGAGCTACAAGAGGACTACTAGCTTCATCATAATCTCCAAGGGCTGCAGGGAAACATCTGTTCTGGTACCTAGACCACACCTCCTCTCCTTCCTTTTTCTCTCACCTTGATATCTGCAGAGTTGTTCGTCTCACATATTTTCACTTCCCTCTTCTCTGACCATAATTACTTCTGCACAATAGCTTTTTTTCATTCTTAAATATTTTATCACAGAGGTGTTACTATCATTCCTGATTGTCTCAGCCTTGGCCAGTGGCAGGTCCGTCCTGAAACTGGTATTGGCTTGGCCAGACATGGAGGAAGCCTCTGGCAGCTTCTCACAGAAGCCACCCCTGTAGCTTCCTACTGCCAAAATCTGGACACAGAAACACAACACAGATGATAATATTCCAAACCTAACCTTCTTACAGTCTTTCTCAGAGACTTATATAATTGGACTACTGAAAGTGTGACAGATTATGTTCCTGCAGAAGTAGATAAAATGGCTTCCTGAACATATGAACTATTGCATAATACAATCCCTTAAATATCCATCAGAAACTGGAACTATTATAAAAGTATTTTCTTTCCTTCAGGCTAGATTGACATCTGATATATGGGATCTGTGCAAGTAAAACAATTCTGTAAATATAACCAAAAAAAAAAAAAAGAACTAGTTTCCTTTGTTTGTATTGGGGTCTACAACAGAGGGAAATTATCCAGATAGTGTTACTAATGTAAAACATTGGATGCTAGACACAAAAATTAGGAAGTACAATAAACAAACTATTCATCCATACATAAAACTAGTAAGAAAAGTGACTAAGACAGAAATTACCTAATTACACATTACATTTCTTTACTACAAGTGATAATACTGAATCCTCTGAATGGTTAAATCACCTATAATTTAATAACATCCTAATTCCTTGGTAGCAATCTAAAGTTCTTGAGTTAGTTGATTTGGGTATATTTTGTGCACTAGAATCTTGGATTCCTTTTAGTCTGGGTGTTCAATTGTTAAAAATCCACTTGAATTCTGTAGTTATCTTGACAATTACAGTCAAGAACTGGGAATATTACCTTCCAGTTTAAAAAATCATCATATTTAAGGGAATGCATTCATATTAGGGCATTCAAAATACATTTTTCATCATATTTAGAATGGAAAAGACAAAAAAAAAGATTTCTAAAGTTTTTATTTCCAGTATTGTTGAAACTGTGGGCAGACAGAGCAGCAAAAAGAAATTAAGCTGCTTGGAAAATTTCAGTGGATGCTGCGTAAGTTGTTTTGTTGGAAAAAGAGCTACTGTTATAAAAATACACTGGTATAAGAGTCTAATATGAAAACTGTCTTTCAGGGTCAGAATCATAATTGTACAAAGGCTTTACAGTTGTGAAATGAAATTGTAAACTCATTTAGGGAAGGGAGTTTCAAGCAGCTCTCTCCATGATATTTCCTTTTCCTTGCTTTAGTCTCAGAACCTTAATGAAATTAGCTTTTAGTGTGTTGGTTCTTATAAATCATCACTTAACACACATAACTTCTTGTAAAGGCATTTGCGCCTTGCTATTGTGAAATCCCCTCCCAGAGCTGAGCCTACTTCTTCATAATTGCAGAAAACATGACTTTATAAAAGCTTATGAAGTATATGCAAATCTTTCCAAACACATTTTTGCAAAATTTTCCATTTTAAGCTAGTTCCACTACCTTGCTAACTCAGTTGTACCATTTGCTCTGATTTTACAGTAGAGGCATCTTTATTGTTTGCAATATTGTTACACATGTATCTAAATATTAAACAAAATGTCCTATGAGATCTTCTATTGATTCTTTAATATATGTCTTTGAGAAAATAAAATGAGAAAAGGAAAAGTGGAAAATTAATTTATCAGGTTTTAAATAGTAATTGTAATATAATGCCAAATAAGAAGTGTTCCTTTAGACTGGAGAAGGCTCTGATAATATATGAAATGGAGAGTGTAGACACTACTATCTAAGGAGAAAATAAATTTTTGATTAGAGAGGAGGCAGCTACCTGGAGGTTTTCCGGGTCCTATGTTGGGATTGACTTGATGTATATTCTAGTTTGTGACCCTGCTATAAGAAGTAGGAACATATGAAGACAATTTTATAAGATACAGAGTTAAGACACCATCTTGACATGAAGAAATCATCAAATCCACAAAGAACTGGATGACCTAAACTGACAAGAAAAAGCTGTTTGAAACCTAAGGGATCTACAACCCTTTACTTGTAGAGATAAGTGAAAATAATCGAAATCAAGAATTCTTGAACTATGAATTATTGTAAAGAAAAACATAAAGTTAAATTATCACTATGTTAACCTAAAACATCAAAACACTAAGCTGAAAATGATAAATGACATTTTAGAAAATATTTTTTATTTCCAGTTGTATTAGAGACATACTCATTTCACTCTACAAAATATTGCAGAGGCTTCACCAGGAATATTTTATCCCAGCATTAAAAGATGTCAACTTCAAACTGTAGGAAGAAGAAAAGTCTCCTCTGGCCAATCAAGGGAATATAAAACCTGTCATATAATAGAAAATTAAGCACACATGTTTTGAACACAGCATAATAAAGATGGAGTTAAATGGTTTTTGTGGAGTTTTTACCTTTCTTTTCTGTATGTGTGTGCTTTGCACTTTTGTTGGGTTTTTTTTTTGTTTTTTTTAGTGTTTTTGTTTCTATAGGTAGCTGAAAAGGTGATTATTAAGAGAAATTCCCAAAGACTTTCTTCGTGAAAAACTCAGACCTTAGCACAGACTTGATTCGGTTGTGAAAGGCTGCTGCTATTTGACACACTTTCTTGTGAATGCAGTTTATGGATGTATCAGCTTAGATAGCTATTTCCATATATTTTTTCCATATTAGCACAACAAACCTCAAGGTGACCCATTCCCCTCCTAACCCACCCCCCTTCTTTTTTACATGCAAGCATCTAATTAAGGCTTGTCTAGTGTTTACAGTGTTGTAATAATCTAGGTTGTTCTCAAATATGTCATTCTGCCTACTTAATTGTTTGAGACAGTCTCCTCATTATCTTCTTGGCCTTAAAATCCAAATGCAGTGACTGGAAAACTTTAAAAAAACTGTTCTTCCCATTTATCCTGCAAAGACAGCACAACCGTAAGTTATAGCTGAAAGGCAAAGTCTTGTCCAGCAAAAAGACAAATTAGGGTGAAAATAAGTATCAGCAGTGAAGTAAACTCCAGTTAAACTTATACAAGTTTATATAAATCCCTGAGGGTGTTTTAGTTCCTGATGAAATGTAGGAATCTCGAGTTCACTTGTTTGCTCTTGTTATTTTTGTTTCTTTCTAGATTACTGCTCCTGAAAACAGTTACAATGCCCTTGATATTTTATTTACAGCTCATGTTGTTTAACAAGTCAATATGTCATTTTTTTTTCATTTGCATAAAACCCCCTATTTCAATTTGGACTCAGGCATCAGTTAGATGAAGATGATAGATGAACACATTAAAAAAAGAAAAGGAAAAAAAAAGTGGAATTTCTTTTTTGAGTTTGGTTTGGTTTATTGTTTTCATTTTTATCTTTTTTTATGGTTGCTTGCAAATTGCATAGATTAACATACCAGGATTTAGAAATGAACAATTGTTTTTCATAATATTTTTAGCATTCTTAATTATTATTGTTAATATCAATCCACTCAGTGACTATTTAACAGGTCATTTGTGAACACCTGGAAAATCACAGTGGTTCTTTCCTAAAATTTATTGGGACCTCTAAACAAAAAATTTTATGTTCAGAGCATTGTATAAGCTAAAAAAAAAAAA
>VWZF01007070.1:0-74240 GCA_013396755.1 Sclerurus mexicanus | reverse complement strand
AAAGCTGCACATTTTATACAAGTTACTTTTTTATAGGAGAAAACTCTCACAAAAAGTATTGACTGTTGATGATTACATGGTATCCCAGCTTTGAGAGAATGGGTGAGGATCATCTAGGCATTCAAGTGCTCCCTCAGCCAGTGCACTTTATTCTTCAGGCCCTCTTTTCTCCACTGCCTCCTGCCCCTTCCTTTTCTATGATGCACTAAAGTACTATGAGAAATTAGGTCTCATTTAGGCTTTTGAATAAACATATCTATTGACATCTATACTGAATTGAATCCAATTTCATCTGACGTGATCTCAGCCATTAGACTGTACCCCTTAGAGAAATTAAACCCAGATGTCAGTGAATCAAAAGTCCTACAATATCAAATCATTCCCATCATATTCAACTCAAAATGCTGATGAATAACTAGTTCTTTCCAGAACAAAACTGGGCCACTTGAAATAACATTTCTTTGTGGTAAGATAAACTTTGGCTGCACCTGGTCACAGCACCAAGCCTGCTAGAGATGAAGAAATGTTTGGACAGTGCTCTCAGGCACACAGTATAATTATTGGGCTTATTATTGGGCCAGGACTTGGACTTTGATGTTTGTGGGAAGATGACTGGGGACTGAAAACTAGACGAAATTAAGTTATATTACAATGGTACAGAAATTTTGTGGTAAAATGCTTTTTAACTCTTTAGCCCTGAACAATGGGAACATGAGAAATACGTCTTTGTTAGCAAGCAAATGTCATTGGAGATTCAGTCTTTTCTTGTATATAGTTCTATTTCTATGCTCTTAATCACATTTAAAAAACCAAACAAACAAACAAAACAAAACAAATAAACTCCCTAAAAAAAACCCCAAACAAACCAAAAAACAAAAAGAAAAGAAAAAGAAGAGGTAGAGATGGGAACAAAAGAAAATACTGCAATGCAGAATAAATCTTATGGATGGCTTTTTTCTTCCACATAGCTCCAAAGAAACATCTAGATTTTTATTGATACTTGGGATTTGTGGTAGAGCTTTTCAACTTTTCTCTGGATGATGGAGGAAACTGGAAATTTCCAGAAAAACAAATGACTGTGAAAGTAATCAATCTTGCCTAATTTTGTCTTTTATCTGTCCTAATGCTTCTATGTTCCACCTATAATCAAAAGAAAGAAACATGTAGTTGTAGGAAATAATTCAATCTAAAAAAAGTGTTTAAGACAGAACAGATGAATTAACTGGAAGAGACAATACATTTTCATTAAATACAAAAAGAGTTTTCATGACTACCTTAGACTACAGGACTGACTTCTAAAACAAAATATCTGAAAATACATAAAATGAATCCCTTTAAGTGATAGTTCTCATCTGGATCCCTGAGTAATTGGGGGACATTTGCCTTTAAATCTGTCAAACTTCCAATTTACAGTAGCCATCATAACCTGTCAAGACTCTTTGGAAGTTTGTGTCCTGAATTTAATTTAACTGAAAACAGTTATGTGAGTTTTGGTTTAAAATAAAATTAAAAGAAATTGCTAGATGCAAAGAACCGTATGTCTTAAAATGTAACTGTTTAATTGAGTTCTCCAGAAACAGAACGCATAAACCCAGATGTATTAGAAGAGTGGTATCAAATGTAAGGTGTTGATTGATTCTATCCAAGATAGCTGAAGATTTATGTCTTTTGAGTGTATATGTACTTATACAACTTGTTTACATTAGGAACATAACTTTTTTGCATGCTTAAGCACAAGAGGATGACTTACACCTAATCTGCCTTGCTTTTGGTAGATAAAAATAGATGAGCAGAAGCACCCTACAGCCTTCAGCAGAAGAAAAACCTAAAACTGTTTCCAACACAAACTGTACGCAGACTGAGAAACTGACTTTTCATTTTATAATTGAAAATTGTTTCACATTTTATTGTTCAGAATTTTTTCTTTCATAGACAATTTGTTTATTTAATTATTGTCCTTAATTCAGACATTTTGTTTCTTTTTATCTGAGAAAAAATGTGTAGATAAGGATTCCAAGGAAATATTCTTTAAGTAAACACAACAGTGTTTATGCATTTTTGTATAAATGTGTAGCAATACTATTCCTCTTAAAAAGAAAAAATAGACTGTGACCAAATAAATCAGAATGAATAACAGCGAAAATTGTCCATGCATATAAGATTCCACTCAATGTATAGGTTTCTTTCAAATAGTTAAAAGGAAAGGCAACTATTTTTAAAACTTCTTGCAAAGAATACTAATGCAGCATATTAAAAAGTTCCTTATATCCTAGAAATAGTTATAATTCACAATTAATATTCAACTTACAAATGTAGTACATTAGTTAAATATTCATTGGTTATGTATAAAGGAAAATATAGACTCTCATTACATTTTTAATGGTTGTATTTTCACGCAGGCATGAATTCTCTACTGACCTGTATTTTTTTGTGGTGATTTAGTGCTATGAAGTTAAAACAAAAGTGTTTCCAAAGGAACTTTCCACTTTCCCCAATATCCACAGCAGTATATTACACTTGCACTTCTTTCTACAATTTGTTTCATATCGATCTCAGTAGAACTGAACTACATATTAGCCTATCAAATTAATTTGTTCTGTGTTATATACATGCAAATATGTGTATTACATGCAAGGAGAGATTGAAAGAGGTCTTATGCTTCAGACTTTTCAGAGTTAGTGCTGACATTTTACACAGGCACAATTTGGAATTGATTCTGTAATTCTTCTGTTTTAAGCAATGCATTTCCATTTCAATAGCTTCTTTAGTATTCTTATGCAACCAGTATTAAAACAAACCAAACAAACTAAACAAATCCAAACCAATAAACCCTACCAGAAAAACCCCACCTAAAATACACTATAATATTATTTTTTATAATATAAAGTGTGGGCAAAAACATTGAGGCTAAACTGGAGAAATTCTGTATTTCCCTTTTAACAAAAAAATATGTTAGATTGAAGTATGTGAGTGTGTTTAATCTTGAAAAAGCCACAATATCGCAAACTACAATGTAAACTTCTTTATACACTAATGAGTAACTGAAAGAATATATATTGTCAGAGCTACTATCAGCTACAGCTTTAGAATTCAAAATTTATTATCCATTGTGAATGCCTGTAAAACATTAACGGCTTACTGTATGAAGACATTTGTTTCTCAGGTATGAGCATAGACATTGAAATAACTGCATTATGATTACACTGAAATCTGTCTGTTTCTTATTTTAGTGGGTTATGATAAGTAAAAGACATGTTTTATCTGTATTTCTTTCCATGAATTTTCTCATGCTTCTCATGGTTGTTACCAGAAATTTCAAAAGATGATAAGACATAATAATTTTTGTCTGCTAGGAAACTATTTTGTAAAAAATAATTTTAATAGCACAGTCAGATGGCAGAGACTTATCTTGAAGAACTGTATTTCTGTAATATCTAAATTATAATTTAAGCTGCACCTATTGCCACAAGTTTTGCAGTCTTTGATAACATTTATCTCATAGTATTAACATTGGTGCTAATGCTTAATAATCATGTTTCAGAGTTAAACACTATGTTTAGAATCAGCCCTACCTCTTCAGAGTAGGATTTACTGATTCATTATCCTTGATGATCTCAATAATAGCAACAGCACATAGAATGATAGAAGGAGGTATCACTAATGCGGAAGATAAAACAAATCACAGAGCATTTTCTATAAATCAACATCCATATATGCTCCATATGACAAATGAATAATGGTACAGATTGTATAGTGCAAAGAAAATTTATTCAAAGCATCTTTTTATTGCACAGTTATTTTTTTTTAATTATCATTATCATCCTAATTCTATTATGTTTCTCAAACAAGTTGGTGTAAGAAAAACATGGTGCTGAACTGAAAAGCAATGTGTTATATCAACACAACTACACTACTTCAGTACTCAAGGAAAATGTAATGAGATACCAGTTTTAGGCATCATTTTGTTATCTTTTGACTCAGTACACAGTAGGAAGTTTCAAATAAAAAAGATTAGAGATTTGCTATTCATTATACTGTATGCCCATTATGCTATTTATAGTCAAAGGAGTATAATGCAGAAAAAAGAAGGGAGACAGAAATGCAAACTGCAAACTGCACCAAACTTAGGACTATTTATAGAGGAGTGAGTTTTTTGTATTTGACAAAGAGCAACCAGAACCATATTGATGCACATGTATGACATTAAAAGGATACTAAACGAAGTTCTAAATTAAAATAATATTTTCAGGCATAACACATTCATAAAGCTGTAGTTTACATATGAAAACATGGAAAAAGGTTTCTTTTTAATTCGGTTACTTAAACAAAATTAAGAAACCATAATCTTGTGCTTTAAGCCCATCCTTTTACTATGAGCAAAGGTAGAGTTCCACGTTACCTCTACCAAACAAATTTCTTAAATAGTAAGAAGGAGTTCTGATCTAGTTACTAGCTATAGTTGTGTATCATAAGTTGAGAAAACACAGCAGGGACCTCTGGTGAAGATCACTGCTATTGCTCTCTATCTGCCTTGTGTGACTAACAGCAGCTTGTTGTCATAGAACTGTACAATCATCAAGGTTGGAAGAGACCTTTAGGATCATCCAATCCAAGCATTAACCCAGCACTACCACTGTAACCTCTAAACCACTAAACACACATCACCCAGCACCAGATCCATATGGGTCTTGAACACCTCCAAGGATGATGAATCCACCACCTCCATGGGAAACCTATTCCAATACCTGACCGTTCTAATTGTGAAAAAGTTTTTTTCTGATATCTAATCTGAATCTCCCCTGTCTCAGCTTAAGGCAATTTCCTCTGGTCTTCTCACTGAAGAGATTAGCCCCCACCTCACTACAACCTCCTTTCAGGTAGTAATAGAGAGCAGTGAGGTCCCTCCTGAATCTCCTCAAGACTAAACAAACCAGCTCCCTCATGTTTTCTAGACCTTTCACAAGCCTTGTTGCCCTTTGCTGAACATGCTCCAGCACCTCAGTGTTCTTTACCTCAACGTCCTTTTTATAGTGAGAACCCCAGAATTGGACACAATACTCAAAGTGCAACCTCACCAGTGCTGAATACAGCCTGAACTGAAACTTAGATACAATTTCCATGAGTTTGCATTCATATACTTAACCAAAGTTTAGGTGCCCCTAATCAGAAGCTGAATTCAACATTCATAGATACTATTTGATGTTTCAAAGACAAGTAACACCTTTAAAATCAGATTCTAGTCATGTCAATACATGTAACTCCTTCTGTGCTCAGTTACAGGATGCCCCCCCAAATTCAGGTTACATATTGGAAGGGAATAATCTAACACACCAGGGTCATAGCTCCTGCAGGAAGGACACTTCCATACACAGTATGTGGCAGCCACACAAGGAGGTTGCAGCTGAGGGTGTCATAGAAAATCATATGGCTCTGCATGGGTCCAGGAGTACAGAAGGAATACAGTGGAAGGGCAGTACAATCACCTGCTGTTAGGTGGCAATCAATACAAGGGGAAGGGATATCTTCAGTAATACAGTAACTAATATTCACTGGAGTTGCTATTCTTAGAATAATTTTAGTCTAAGGAAACCATTTGCTTAAATCTTATTCTTCCTTCCATATATTTGAGATGTTTGCTTATGTGTTGTCATGTAGAACTATTTCAGTGTATCGATTACGTGTGTTTAAACTCTCTGTGACTCAATACTTAAATATTGCATGAACTCTGCCCTTCCCCTTTGTATAGGGGCAAAATTTACCTCATGTTTAAAGAATTATTAAATGCTGGTGACACAATGGGAATTATTTTCACATCAGGGCTCTTGGTGAAGACACTGACATTAGATGAAGAAGGAATTTCACACTATGCAAATGACCCTTGACACTGCAATATTATCTGCACTGGTTTATTATGAGAAACAAACCAAGCTGCCTCTGACAACAGAGCAATCAATTGTTGTTTTCTTATTCTGGACTGAGCTGTGTTCTGCAATTTATTCTTTGATTCTTGTTGTTGTTGTGTTTGAAGAGGGAATTATATTCTCCAGACTGATGTAGGATGTGCCCTGCTTCTTTCAAAGATGTATAATTTAGCAACTCAGAAGACAACATATAAACTATGCACATACATACTTACACATTTTAAATGTGCATGTGTGAAGACATCTTTTGTAATAAGTCTTCATAAAATAAGAATAATACATGCAACCAAACCTGCTTAGCTCTTTAATTTAGTATTGAAGCCAGATGCTTCTTTAGAATTTAGTTTGTAGCAAAGGAAGAGGTGTGTTTGTTTTTTTTTTCCTTTGAGGCATACATTACTTTTTATGCTTTTCCATATAGACATAACCCTCTTCAAATCTAAGCCTGATATAATTTTATTACTTATTTTCCTTATTTTTTTAATAATATATTTATACTAAGTCCTGAAGTAGAAACTTATATAAAAAGTAGATTCCTGTAGAATTACTTGTATGCAAGTTAACTAAATATGCTTGTGTGGAAATTAAGATTTCACAAGTTATTTGATAGAGAGCAGAAAACAATGACAAATAAAATTAAATACTAAATTTTCCTACAAATAACACAGAAATTAAGCTTAATCTCACCAAACTCATGTCCATTACAAGTACTTATAGTGAAGTTAGTTATTTTCCTCCATGACTGGCTGAAACTGCACTTTATATGTAAACTATGGTAACATACTGGTTTCTGAAGCAACCTTAGATGATGCTGAAGCTAATTAATTAGAGAGGGAAGGAGATAATATATTGAGAAAAGTAACTACTTTTATTTTTGGATTTGTTGCTTCACACTGTAGTCCAATTCTTTCTACAAGTACCCTGGGAAACGTCATAGAAGTGAGGTAGTAGGAATAATTTGAATTAGTATTTAGCTTAGAAAAATGCTCAAAAGTTTTTTACCAGTGAATACTGTGGCAGAAAATCCTGGAAATACAACCATAGGATGACATCAGGGACTCCCAGAATAGAAACACAAATCACAGTGGGTCAGTTACTGGTCAGTTAAAGAAATAAACTGTGAAAACTTGGTGGAACAAGTAACAGGGAGAATGGAGAACATAAATACAACATAAATAAAATGTCCTGTATATGGTAAATATACATAGATAGTAAAAGGGATGTTTCCTACAAAATGGGATCAAAAGAACAGACAGGAACTGATTCAGCATTGTCCCCCTGGCTAAGAATATGCCATCAAATCAGAACCACTACCTACCAATGACAGATCCTTCTTTCTCTCAAGTAGGCAAAGAACCCTGCCTTTAACTTACCTTTCATCACATTTTGCTCCTGCAACTAAGTATCATATGTAAGGTATATTTATTATAATAAGTCATTAATTACTATTCTAATAATAAAGAAGAGTTAAATAAGTTAGGCTTTTAAAGAACTCTGTGTGTGTGGGTCTGCTTACATCTTCACTCGTGGGGTCCTGAATCATTACAAATTCTAGTACAGCACCTTCATGTTTTACACAGTCTGCACTGTACCAACAGCATGTTCTCTGAATGTGGGTATATTTTAGGTTACCCAAGCACAGAGTATATCTTAGAATATCCAAGCAAAAATGCTGCTTCAGAAAGTCATACGCAACACCTAAATATAGATTTCCCTATTGCTTTTTAATTGCATTTTATCACAGTAGGTTTAAATAAAATAAAGGACATAAAGCTGATATTTGATTCTCATAGACCAAACAGTTGAACAGTCAATGAAGATAAATGGCTCAGTCTTCATAGGTCCATAAAGAATTTTTGAAACTACAAGACAGTTCTACGCATTCTTATATAATACTAAAACAAATGGAATTTTCATTTCACAAATATTCATTTGGCTTCTCTCTGCAGTGAATAAAGCAAAGAATTCCAGCTCTTCTTATGTAACAATGAAAATAAGCTAAGAACACAGAGATAGTATGCATTTGTGAATCCCTGGTATTAACTCTATTTCACACCATGCCACACGCTTATTTAGTTTAAAATTTGTTCAGTGTGAAAACAAATTCTATTTTTATGTACTAAATCTCATTGGCTTCAATGAAAGTTCCACATATTGTTGAATTATAGTACTCTAGAAACATTTAGGTTGGAAAGACCTCTAAGTTCGTGGAGTTCAATCATTAGCACTTTCAAACCCACAACTAAACTATGTCCCTAACTCATATTGTCACTGTACCTACAGGGACAGTGACTCAACTGCTACCCTGGGCAACCTGTTGTATCGTTAGACAACCCTTTCATTGAAGAAACTTTTCCTAATATCTGATCTAAACCTCTCCTGGCACAACTTGAGACCATTTGCTCTCATCTTATTGTTGATCACCACCTCCTTTCATACTGTTGTAGAGAGCAATAAACTCTCCCCTCGGCCTCCTTCTCTCCAGACTAAACAATCCCAGCTCCCTCAGCCACTTCTCACAGGACTTGCACTCCAGACCCTTCAACAGCCCTGTTGCCGTCCTCTGGACATCCTCAATGTCTACCTTGTAGTCAGGGTCCCAGAAATGAATCCAGGATTTGAGGTGCAGCCTCACCAATGCCAAGTGCAGGGGAACAATCAGGGGAACAGTCACTGCTCTGGTCCTGATAGCTACACTGTTTCTGATACAAGCCAAGTCTGATACTAACCTTCTTGGCCACTCTTACAATCCACCCCTGAAAGCAGGGTAGCTGAAGTTCTTGCTAATAGATCCCTTGTAGAAGATTAGAGTGAAATGGCACTGAATGACCAGTATGTATATTTTAGAAAAATTTGGGTGCAATGAAAAGAAGGTATTTAGCTGCTTTGGCTATTAGCTATTTAAATAAAGCAATATAATGAAAATATCACTTAAGAAAATGTATAAGGAAAAGAAAGAGAAAGAAAGGATAAGAGTAGATAGTGGAAAGATATCACCAACTGTGGGTCCAGAAATAAGATGTAATTGTTACAACTCAGATGTCCTTTACTTGAAGTGATGGTCGCAGTCTTGTAAGTCAGGGTGGGGGCAGGGGAGAGAAGCCCACAAAACAAAGAGTTCAATGGCTTTATTTACATTCCAGTTCAGGTGAGAATGCGCAGGTACCTCTCCTAGTGGTGGAGTTTTAACACTGTGGATCATATGCAGTCCTCTGGTGAAAGGCCACAGAAAAGAGTCTGGGGGTACTTTGGTGGTCATTGGTGATCGTAGATGCCATCTGTCCCATAACTTGGGGTATTCTTGGTTTCACCAGTAATATGAGTATGACTAGTTGCTTCCTTTCCCGCAGATTTCCCCAGTGGGAATTTTTGTCCATATGCATTAACCAGGGTGTGCTAACCAGATCTCTTCTCCATCAGGCCAGGAATTAGTGCTTTACTGTCACATTAGTGCTTTACTGTCCCCTTCTCTCTTTATCTCAGGTTCCTGCTGTGGTGGCTAACCTTGAAGTAAGTTCCTTCTGTGGTTTTGACATGCACAAAAAATGACTTTGACCATGTCTTTTTGTGACATGCAGCTGTGATCTTTAACTCCTTACAGGTGCTTTTCCACCAGGGAGATTTCTAGCCAGTCTGCCACAAGCCTGGAGTGCTTCAAGGAGTTGTTATGACCCAAAGGCAGGACCCAGCACACAGTCTTAATGAACACAGTTTTGTTCAGCCCATCAATCCAGCCTGTCCAGATCCCTTTGTAGTGCTTTCCTATACTGCTGCCCAACTTGGTGTTATCTGCAAACTGACTGAGGATGCACTCAATCCCCTCATCCAGACCACTGATAAATATATTAAACAGAACTGGCCCTGGGGAATACCACTTGTGACCAGACAATGACTGAACTTCATTTACCAGTACCCTCCAGGTTTAGGCATCCTTTGCACTTTAGGGCTGCCTCCCAAGGGACTCTGTCAACCAGGCTCCTAAACAGGACAAAGTCTGCCCTCCAGAAGTCCAAGGCAGTTCTTCTGTGGACCCCACTCTTTACTTTTCTGAGGATAGAAAACTATTGATAATTACATGGTTTCTGTGTCCAAGACAGTCTCCAAGCATCATATCACTCTAGGAACCTCCTAGACTCTTTCCTCTCTATATTGCATTTTTAGCAGACATCTGGTAAGTTGCACTTCTCCTCAAGAACAAAGTCTAGCAGTTGTGAGACTTCTCCCAGTTGCTTATAGAATATTTCATCTGCCTCCTCATCTTGGTTGGGTGGTCTATTACAGATTCCCATGATGATATTTGCCTTGTTGACCTTCCCTCGATTCTTACCTATACACACTCAACCCTCTCATCAGTGCCATTGAACAAACTCTAGACACTCAAAAGTTAGTAGTTGTGTTTGTAGTTATATCATCAAGCATACATAATTACAATCAAGGGTTTGTGGATCTCAGTAATTTTGTTAAGCTAGTAGGGAAACTTGAAAGTTATTCTTGTTTTCAACGCAAAAATTGTCACACTTAAAGTTCCACATTTTAATTTCAACATTGCAAGTGAGGAAAATTAGAGCAAAATAAATTATGTCAGCAAACATAGATGAAAGGAGCAAATGAAGATCTAGTTCAAAGCAATGTTTAGTTTATGCTGGTTTTTTTAATCCTCTGAAACTTGCAGGGCATTATAGAACAGCTCTGGTTTTGACCAAGTTTAAACTAATGTCTACTCATTGAAGATGAACTTGTCTAAAGATATATAGTAAAAGTAGCTTTCATAGCTGCTCCAGGCATATTTTTCTGTATGTATGACAAATGCTTTAACTAAGAAATAGAATATATTTTAGATAGCTTATGAAGAGTGATAACATCAACCAACTACTAAGCATTCTTTCTTTGAAACAGCTTGTAAACACCAAATAGGATTGCTAGAATCATTCAGCAGTAAACTGGTTTTATTAGTGCTTATAAAAGTCCAAATTGCTTCATTTCCTCAGAGACGAAAAAATGAAAGTGGTATAATATTCCAATTCTAAGCGGAATTAAGTATATTTGTGGATAATGTATAAAACTGAGAAGCAGCAAATGCAATGTACACAAGTTTTAAACCATAATTTTATCATGTGGTAATAACAGTAAAAGACTAAAACATGGCTGATATTTATTGCAAAGATAAAACATATATTTGTGCTAGCTAACCATGTTTGAATTTCATATTTAAAAGACAACAATAAAGATTTGGGAAGGTAGTTGTGGGTTTTTTTTAATATCATATAATATACTTACTTTTAGCATACTTAGATTAAGACTAACAAAGATTACTCTTCATGCCAGAAAAATACTTGAGAAGCCACAACTTTAGGCAGGAATGTTTAGAAAGCTTTGTAATATTTGAAATGTTGGAGTTTTGTGTTCAGAGCCCTCTGTTCCTCTCTAGGGTTTTTTGTTGTTGTGTTTTTGTTTTTTTTTTCCTAACCAGAAATCTAAAGAGTCTGAATTAGACCCTGGCATCAACTCAGTTGATTCAAACATGGAGCTAATGGTGAAGAACTTGTGGGTTTGATCTCAGTATGGGCCATTCACACAAGAGCTGGGGACTTGATGATTCCTGTGGGTTCTTTCCAACTCAGAATGTGCTGTGTGAATGAAGATCCAGATTTAAATGTTTTAATCCACTCTGAATCATACAGATTTCTCTCCCTAAAAGACAAAGCATTTCTATTGCCTTATGCTTTATTTAGGCCATATTTATTAATAACAATTTTTAAAACTGGCATCCATAAGACTACAAAATTATGAGGTATTTAACTTTAAAAAAACCCCATTTACATACAATATTTAAAAAATATAATTTAAAGATAAGAAATACCTTAAATAAAAATCAGATTCTGATTCCTGCCATAATTTTTCAGTTTGAGCTGACTAAATTATCCAAAGTTGTCATCTCCTCAGGATGTTTGCTGTACAAACATACTCTAATGGATTATTGCTAAGTCTAAAATCATAGTAAGTATTGAGAAGTACATGTAAATATGCTCCTTTTCCAAAAATATAAAAGTACAGGCTAATATGAAATAGCACATTTTAGATGTTGAGAATCTGATGGTATTATACACAATGCACTGTGCAGTGTCTCCCTTGTTAACCAAACTATTGAGAAGTCTCTTATAGCAAGGCTCATTAATTGAAATATGTGGCAATAAAAGTCCCTGTCACATTACAATCATGCTGTTCTATGTTATATAAAAGATTACTTCCAAATAATCTCTTTGTTTCATTTAGTATGCAATATCCAATATGAACTTTTGTTATACATTGGAGAGTTCTCCAGAATGATGAAATTTTATGAGAAAATATAGTATTGCCTTTTTTTTTCTCGCAGAAATCATTTATTAGTTGTAAAACGTTCATTAGTAAAATAGCATGATCTGAGATATAAACTGAGATGTGTACCTAGAGACAAAAACGCCCAGAGGTGTTTAAAAGGCCCAGTGGGCCATTTAAAATGCAAGAACCCAAACATTGCTTCAGCTGTGTCGTGGAGGAATATGCTTCTTCATGCAACACAATTGTTGCAAGGCTAAAGAGTGATATTTAAGAAGGATGTCTAAAATCACCATTTCAGTCCTGATTTTATTTAAGCAACATGAAACAAATGAATTCTAGTACAGCTTATCACCATGGCCAGTAACAGACCACAGACTCCATACTGATTTTGCCAGGCCTCAGAGGTAAAGTTGGTCATCATGTGTTACCTTTTCTTGATGTGACTGCTTTGTTTTGCCTGTTTTAACTGCTATATGTGGTAGTTTAGTTTTCTGGGTTTTGGTCTAGGCCTTGCCTGGTAACAAGGTTATAACTAAGGAAGTATTCCATCCCATTTCTTTACATAATCAGATGTATATATGATGAGGAGGGGAAGTTGTTTTCTCTCTTCCTTTCAGGTGCTTAGAAGACAGCAGGTCTCAGTGTGTTGACCTCTCTCTTATCTATATGAGCTGAGGCCTATCTGAGAGCTGTTGTGCAGAGCTGCACGGAGGTAAAGGAACTATTTTCTTGAGCGAAATTGGTGAGATTTTGCTAGTTATTTTATTGAGCTATTCCCTGAGGTTTTGAGTGTGTATATCTGTTTTGGTTTTACCCGATTTTTTGGTCTTTTTCTCCCTTACTCTTTCCCCTTTTCCCTTTTGGGGTTGTTTGGGATTCTTGTTCTGTAAGTATATATTGTTTAATTGTATATAACTTAATTGTATATGTATTGTGTAAATGTGAATATATATATTTTTACTAAATTTTCTTTTGGTACTTTTTATTCTCCTCTTTTGGGAGGGGAGAATCTGTGAGGCCAAAGGCCAAGTTTGGCAGGGAGCCAACCTGAACCACCACACTACAACACTGTTTTCCCCTGATCAGCTGTCTATGTCTACTTTGCTTTTCATATCACTGTATGATAAAGCCATAATTTTGTACGGTGAGGAGAAAATGTAGTGAGACAATTGTGACAAAACTTAGCACTGGTGACTAAAGCAAATGAAAATTGAACTGCATTAATTGTATTTTAGTCTTGGGTTTTATCTATGAAAATGTATCTGGTAAGTAAAGACTCAAAAGTTAAACCTCAGCTACAGCATATTCTGTAACAAAATATAAGGAAATGTCTCAAGACACAGACAAAAATAGTGCCAGGAGGCTGCAAAAGCAGATCAGAAGACAAGACCCCAGACTTTGCAAAGAGGATTGGATAACCAGAAGTGCCACTAGGAAATCAGGTGACCCATAGAGACTGTAAAATCCAGTAACAATGAGGTCCCTCTTCGGAGGTACCTAGCTTGAGCTCGAAGCACTATTGTATATAAAGCCTCCTCTTCTCCAGGCTGAACAAGGCAAGTGACCCCTTCTTTGGATCCTTTCTAATAGCTTTATATCTTTCTTATATTGTGGTGCCTAAAACTGCACATAATATTCAAGGTGAGGCCTCACCAGTGCAGAGCAGAGTGGGAGAATCACCTTCCTCAACTGGCTGGCGATGCCTTGCTTGAATGCAGAACTGGAAGGAATACTAAGCAAGTTTGCAGATGACACAAAACAGGGAGGAGCTCTTGACTCCCTCAAAAGCAGGGAAGCCCTGAAGAGAGACCTCAACATTTTAGAGGACTGAGCAATCACCAACCATATGGAGTTCAACACAGTGAAATGCCAGATTCTGCATCTGGGATTGGGCAACCCTGGATTGCCCAACAGACTGGGGAATGAAATGCTGGAAAGCAGTGCCATGGAATGGGACCTAGGGGTCCTGGTCGATGGCAAGTTGAATCTGAGTCAGCAGTGCCCTGTCAGCCAGGAGGGCCAACCATGTCCTGGGGGACATCAGGCACAGCATCACCGGCTGGGCAAGGGAGTCCGGCTGTCCTGCTCTGCTCTGCACTGGGGCAGCCTCACCTTGGATATTGTGAGCAGTTTTGGGAGCTGTAGTATAAGAAAGATATTAAGCTCTTAGAGAGTGTCCAAAGGAGGGCAACAAAGATGGTGAAGGGCCTTGAGGGGAAGCTGTATGAGGAGTGGCTGAGGTCGCTTGGTCTGTTCAATCTGGAAAAGTGATGGGGGACACCTCATTGCAATTACAAATTCCTCTTGAGTGGAAGAGGAGGGGATGATGTATTCTCTGTGATGACCAGTAACAGAATCCAAGGGAACAGCCTGAAGTTGTGTCAGGGGAGGTTTAGGTTGGATATTAGAAAAAGGTTCTTCCCCTCTTCAACTCAAGGTAGTTGAGCACTGGAACAGTCTCCCCTGGGAAGTAGTCACAGCACCAAGACTGCCAGAGTACAAGAATCATTTGGACAATAGTTTCAGGCACATGATGTGACTTTTGGGGTAGTTCTGTGGAGGGCTAGGAGTTGGACTCAATGACCTTTGTGAGGTGTGAACCGAAATTACTTGAAATATATTTTTGACTTGAATTCAGACCTTTAAGAGAAATTCCCTGTTATCAACTTCAGTTCATTATTTGTCAGGCCACTTTTTCTCTAAGTAGCACACAGTAGCAACAGATTAGGTTTAAATTGCTTTAGTAAAAGTAAATAAACATAATTTGTGTGAAAAATGTGAAAATGACTTTTTTATTGCTAAGTGTTGTTGTACTAATGATTCAGATCTAGAAACAATGTTATTTCAAGTTACCAGAGACTTCGGCTGAACAAAAATAAATAGAAATAACACTTATTAATTTAGCTCTTTTCTTTTTTTGGCATATTGTCTACAAGTGCAAATTACGTCTTGAAATATAGGAGTATGGATTTTAATTAGAAAGGTTAACGTTCAAGGGCATTAAATAGTTCTTAGAATTTAAAATCTACTTGTAGTTATTCAAGAACTCAATTGGGAAAATAATGTCTAGTCTCTGACTTGTCACTTGGTGTATTTAATAATAATGGTTTGTAGTTGGAACTATTTAAATGGTCACCTTTCACAAAATATTGCTTTTGCTCTCTGATTGCATGCAGCCTTTAATCTTTATAAATGAAAGAATAAAAAAGAATGAAAGAACCCTTGGGACTAGAAGGGGTTGGACTAGGGAGTGATATCTTTGTAAAAAACAGAAATTGCAGGAGATAATCATCTAAAAGGAAGTTTAGAAAATGTAATAATATTTTCTTGTATTCTCTCTTCTCCAATTACAAATGAAAATATATTCCCAAATTACATATAACTGTGTTCCTTCTTGATTGAACAAATACTGAATAAGGCAAATTTTGTGAATGTTTCATAGAATGTGTATTTTTCTTTTTCATTCATGAAGAACATTCAGATTGTACTGACCTTCAGTTTGTATTAAAATATACAAACAAGACTACATTTAAAAAAACCCAAAAAACAAAAACACATTATAAACACTACTGTAGTTGACATAATAATCATAGAATCATAGAATGTCTTGGGTTGGAAGGGACCTTAAAGATGATCTAGTTCCAACTCCCCTGTCAAGGGCAGGGCCGTCTTCTATTAGACCAGGTTGCTCAAAGCCTCATCCAATCTGTCCTTAAACACCTACAGGACTGGGACCTTGACAGCTTTCTGGGCAACCTCTTCCAGAGCCTCACCACCCTCACAGTAAAGAATTTCTTCCTAATATCTAATTTAAACCTACTTTCTTTCACCCCGAAGACATCCCTTCCCTTGTCTTATCACTACATGCACTTGTAAATAGTCTCTTTTCATCTTGTGTGCTTGTCTCTGAACTCAATGATTAAATCTCAGTATTAGCCTACCAGATTAGGATTTCACCATTTTATGTGTCTCTTGGACACAAGAATTATATAGGAACACCAATGCCTTTTTACTTTCCACAGTGACATCTTCAAATAAGCAGCAGGTTTCTATAAAATGTGAAGTTGCAGCCAGACACACTAAGAGCAATAAAATCAGATAAAGGAAAGGTCTGTAACTAACTGCTCCAGACTGAGTCTTAGAAAACTGGGTTGTTACTTCTCATTTTGGCATAGGCTTCATATCAAAGGTTACTTAAGCCTCAAAGGTCGTGTTCACCAAAGGACATTCAGTTGTAATGTAATTGTTACCATTTCTTCTTCTGAAAAATACAACCTTAAGTTAAATACCTGATCTCTCCAGGTGCTTAAGAATAGACTTCTAAAAACCAGAAAAGCTGTAGAAAATTTTGAGAAAAACATCTTTATTCTAAGACCTCCAGGAAAGGATTTGCATGTCTCATTCTGATGATTACTGTGGCAGTTGCTCCACTTTGGCACTGTTGGGGGTATCTCATCTTAGAATTGCAGGCAGTGGAGATATGATGGGGTACCTTAGAGTTACAGAAATATTAAAAATAATTTGTTAGAGATTCTAATTTAGTTAAAAGATACTTTGAAATCTTGGTCAGAAGTATTTTGGAAGCATTAGATGAAATATTACTAGATGAAGAACAGGAGTACACTCAGAGCTTGAGAGTGAGCTTTGCTTGCGCAGAAAAGAACTAATTTTTCACACGAATAATTGAAAGAGAATGTCTGTAGACTTATTGTTGTATTTTCTTGTCATTGGAGTTGTGTATCATGCAAAATCACTGCTATCTACCTAGATATTAATTTAGAAATCAGCATGAAATCCATACAATATGCAAAACATTATTTCCAGGTAAAAGCCTGCACAGATCTGTGCAAGCAGACAGAGCTGTTGGAAATACTAATAAATGCAAACTCTGAAAAATAACCAGCATCTAAATCTATATTTAAATCAAATAGAAATGTTTTCCCAAATGTCCCAGCTAAAGCTAAGTAATTAGTTTTCATGAAAACACCACTGAGTTAATTCTTAATGGAGGTATTGCAGTAGCTAAAATGCCATGACTGCATTGGCTGCTTTAGCTAACCTGACATTGACTCCAAGGCTTACAAAGTCAACATAACTCTTAGGATACTATGCTTACTTAACCACATTGTTTGAATGACCTACTTCTGAAGAAGCTAACTCAAGATTTATTCAACAATTTCAGCAAAACATACAGAAATATCTCAAAGTACTACTTGCAAGTTTATATGTGAAGAGCAGAAGCAAACACTTCCTCAGACACTATCTTCACCTGAGGAAATTTTTAAATAATGCCTTCATAGCATTTTGGTAAAAACTGTGCTCTTATATGTTGTCGAATAATATTGATTATATCTTTTTTTAACTTATGCTAAACTATCTTTTGGCTTCTATATTGCTGAACTTTTTTTTCAATCAGTGACTGGTGTATTTTATATATTAGTATTTTGTATATGAGTTATTATACTTGATATTTAAATGCTGTGTCATTAATATAGTAGAAAGAGAGTGGTTTTGTCCTTGATTTTCTTTCTGAATAGCTGGTTTATGGCAAAAAAGTTATTTCTAAACTCTCTTATATTTCAAAAATAAAAGAACTATCATTACAGAAAAATACTCTGTATAGTATTGCTTTTACATTTATTATTTCTATCTTCTGAATTGAAATATTCTTTAAAGAGTGTAAGAGAAATATAACAAAATAATGGAATTATATAATATATAAGAGCTAAAGCAGAATATTAATAATTTTCATCACAGCTCTTGCTTAATGTTCAAGATCCTTGTAAAGTCTAAAGAACAAAAAGGATTTTAATCCAGTCAGTGGGCTAGTACATTAAATGTATAACACCAAAATAATATGGTCTTGAATAAAAACTGCCCCAAAGTATTCAGAAAAACTGTCCAAAATTTAATAGCAAGAACTTCGTCAAATAAAATATTTCAGTAGGTGGAGCTAGACTGTGGTGGAAAACAGACAATATGGTGTTCTGGGAAGGTGATGAAATTATCCAGTTTGGCCTCTTGCATCCTATTTGCTGTATAAATTCTGGACCCTTACTCCAAGGAAAACATTTTACCTTTCACTTTCTTTTAAAAGAGCTAGATTTGTGTTCACCACCCACAGGAGCTTTCTCTTTTGCTGGCACAATATACCACATTACAAAAAGATATATAGTTTCTTGTCACCTCCTCTGTCATTCATCCAACACTGGTATGGCAACTACAGGAGTTGTTTATACAAAAAAAATAAACTGCAGAACAGTTTCAGTAATATCTTCATTGCATCTGTATGCAATGAAGAAAGCCTCACCACTGGACCAGACAGGCTTACCCAGAGTAATAGCAAATATATCATGAACCAGCTGTGATCTGATAACTGCTCCACAAAAACATCAGTTCTTGGGACAAAATTTAGGAGGTCAGTATGAAGCAAGTCTAATTATCACAGTAAACAGGTTGTCAGACCACACTTTATGATGCACTCTGTTGGCAGCCTGACACTGTTGACCAATATATTTTAATGCAAGGTTTAAGATTACACAGAATTAAGTGATACAGACTCTAAATCAGTGATGCCTTCCAAACCCTCATTTAGCTAGATGAAACCTAAAAAAAAGGATTGAAAAGATCAATCTTCAAGTTAATGTAAATAACATCCCATATTTCAGGAAGAATTTTTATTCCAAATCCACATCTCTGTCCAAAATGTGGTGCTACTTATTATTGTGCATTATAATCTAGACAAAAGTGACAATATGATTCTATGGCAGGTGTAATATACTAAACACTTTTAACTATAATCCATCTGAATAAGGTCTCATGTGGCTAAAATGCAAAGTCTATCTATTTAATATTTTTCTTGCAACTAAATAAAAAAAACTGCAACCAAATAAACAAAGACAATTCCAAGAACTTGTTTGGAAAAGGAGAAAAATCAGCCCTGCAGTAGGTCATCTCAAAGAATTTATGCAAGCCATGCAAGACACTCTTGGAGGTCCCTGTGAGACTCACAGAAGAAACAAAGCAGGCAAATAAACCAAACCCAAACTTCATTATGTCCTTTTCTCCCTTTGATTTCCAATATTTGCAGTGCATTTTTATACTGCTTGTTGCATAAAAGACAAGAATAATCTCCAGTCCTTTTGTGCATCATTAGTTTGTAGACTAGGTTATATTGTTTATGGTCTTTCAGTCTTCTCAAATCCATTATGATTAATAAAATTTCACAGTCTGTTTCTGTCTTAAACACAAATGCTGGCATGAAGACTCCAAGGAATGAGCCCCCCTCCCTTTTATTAAGTTCTCTCTCCCTTTCACCAGTAAATAGAGACAAAATGCAAGGACAAATAAGTGAAAAAATAACAGTTTACTGAAAAGAAATATAACAATACAAACAAAGCAGCTTCATCCAATAATAGACAGAAATCCTTCCTAGTCGCTCCCCTCTTGGTGCACAGAGAAGATGGTGGCTGGCATGCTCTCTCCATGCCTTCCCCACATGAGAACAAAGAAAACACTGTCTCAGACAATTTCCTGTGGTTTAAATGCCTTCCTCAGATAGACAAAAACCACTGGGAAACAGAGGCAGTGCAAAAACCTGGAAGGCTATTTTCATCCAAAAAGAAGGTATATTGCTGAGATGCTGGTGTGTATCCTGGTGCTGCAGCAGTACGGGTACAGGTTCTCTTTCTCCTTTTCTCTGGCTCTCTCTGGAGGCAGGTGGCAATAGTAATAGCTGGCAGGGACTGCAGAAATGGTAAATGGTGGAGCAAAAGCCCTGGAACAGCAGATGGCTCCAGGTGCCTTCCCCTTGGCTGGGACTCTGTGGCAAGATTTTGTGGAGTGGGACTTGTGAGGTGGTGACGGTCACTTCTCTGCACTGCTTGGATGGGCTTGGCTCCATTCCAGCTTGGTGGTGGTAACTCCCATCCCCAACAGCGGCCAAGGTGTGTGGAGCTGCGAAGTGTGTGCCCAGTGGCAGGGACTGCGAAACAGTGTGGCAGCCATGGAGTTAGTTTTCCTTCTATTTTCTCTCTTGCTGTGGTGAAGACGGCTGTGGGTGACTCCCTTTCGAGAAGTCCCTGGCAGAGGTGCAGGAGAGGGTGCTACTGCAGTGGTGACTCCCAGGTGTGGCTCTGACAGTCTGTCTCTCTATCTCTCTCTCCATCCCACCAGCCAGCCTCATAGTCCCAGATGGATAGAGTTCCACTTCTGCCCTGCAGCAATTCTTTTCCCTGGTTCCCCACCCAGCTGTGGCAAGGGGTATGCTCTTCAAGGAACAGTTTCTTCAAAACCGTGTCTGAAAAAAGGAATAAAATACAAACCCTACTTTAACCATGACAATTTCACACCTTTTGAAATATCATATACGAACAACAATCAGGCTATTCTTATGATAAAGCAAAAGGTAATAACATTAACACTGCATGGCCAAAATTGAGGTAATTAAGGGTTTTAGGCCATAGTAACCCGTAAAAGGACTTCAATCCTGTTATAGGCAAGCCAACCTTCTGACTGTTATTTGGTGCAGTTAGATTTGCTACTCAGATAGCATGTATATTCAGGAATTTTACTGCTTATATTAAAATGTTCCCAAGAGAATTAACAACTTAGTAGCATCTAGCATCACATTCTTAAGGAAGATGTAAACTCAGAAATGGCACTGTATTACTTCTGACTAGATTTTGTATTTAGTTCATAGTTTAAAAAATGTTAACATCTAATTCCAGTCTACATTTCTTTATAAGTCTCATCTCTTGTGACTGTTAAGGTTCTTTCAATATCCAAGTTTATTTTAGTCTTGACTAATGGGTAATGATTTCCAGATTTAGCTGCATTTATGCAGCTAATTCTAAGGGTTATTGTCTTGGAGACAAACACATGAATACTGTCAAGAAACAAAAAAATATCTGAAACAACATATTAAATTCTATGGTCATAGGAAGCAACTTTACAATCATAGTCTTTATTTCTGAAAAATAAAACAACAAACAAAAAAGGATGGAACCAGTAGAATCATGTCCCTCTCTTCTCCATGATCCCACTTCCCATAAAAATCTCTCTTGTCTGTTTATTTAGCTTTATTTAGCTCTTACTACTGAACTTTTTCATATGAGGTTATCACTCAACATCTACAACTAGAGGTTCAAATGCAAATACCACCGCTCTTTACTCTTCACAACTTACTTCCCGCTTTTCCAATCTGTCTAAATTTCACAGCCAAATTTCCTCTTCCTTTCCCTCCCTTTTATCTCAATCAACTGGTTTCTGCCCCTAATTAGTCTCTCTTTTTGGCAGGAAATTCAAGTTTCCTTTTCCCATATGACAGCATCTCCATCATTCTAGTTCTACACTTCACTTTTGACCATAACGTATTTTCATATCTTGCCCTATTTTTTCTGATATAAGCAGACATAAGCAAATTTTAAAAGTAGTCCTAATCTACGTCTCAATTTTGAACAGCTTTTCATATTTTTCCTCCCTACACACATTTTTAAACAGCTGCCTTTCCCTCTGTTCATGTGGGGTTTTTCCTCCAGTGCTTTTATCTCTCATTTAAGTTTCTATCATCACACTTCATTTTTGTAGAGCTAGAACAACTTAAATTAAGTCATAGTTGATAACAGGTAAAACTTTATAGTTTCCAATGCACATACATGTCATGTAAATATAATGTCTCTCAGTAGTGCTGCTCTAAGCATTCTTCTGTCATTACTAACGGTTTTTTTGTAGAACCCATGTTCCTCAATTTCTCAATGAGTTTCCCTTTTCTGTTTCATCTACCTCTTTTGTTTCTATTGGTCACATTGGAATGTATAAATTACCTCCGACACAATTAGCACCCAAGGCAGATATAATCTGATCACTGGTGATATAGAAGAGCTATAGGGAAGCTACCTGGACCAGTCAGAAGTGCTTTCTGGTAGAGGTTTTTCTGGTCTTCATTTTCACTGGAAGTAAAAAGTTCATGTAGTACCAGCCAGTTATGTTTTTTAACAGCTGTATAATTGACCACATATGGGATGGCATACTGGGAAGGGCAGAAAATGTACACAACATATGAAACATCTCTAATTCTTTAGTAAGCTCTCCCAGTTTTCCACCACGACCTCCACTTACTCTCCACCACCTGTGTATCTTCAAAGGTTTTGCTTTAGCACTGCTCACAGAACTAAGATGGTTCTTTTAGTTAGTCTGCTCTTTGTGAAATTTATTGTCAAATTTATTGGTTTTAATCAGTAGCTTGAATTACATGAGAAAGAAGAACTAAATTTGAACATGCACAGTATTATGTTCACATGTTATCTGCAAGAATAACAGATACTCGTAGCAATGTATCTCATTCAATAATTTCAGCAGAAAAAATTTTGCATAACATGAGATTTGAAGGGTCACTTTGTTCATTGTTTAGCAACCAGATTTTAAAGTGCAGAAGGAATATTTGCCTATTTTTTTATTTTTTCCTTTAAACCAGAGAAATCTGTACAACACAAGATTTTTATAAGTAATATTATGAGAAGTATCTGTAAAATATACTGCAATTGGCAAACTTGGTTTATAGGACAGGGTGGCATTTTTATATTCACTAAGTCTTGTTTTTACTAGACATGCAATCTTTCTAACATATAAAAGTCTACAGAGGTGCCTCAGAATATAGATCAACACTAAGTAGTTGTTACACTTTATGGTACTATAGATGTAATAGCAGTACTATTACATTTGATGAGAGTTACTTGCTTTTGTACAACAATGACTACACAAGAATTAAATAATACTGAGTAAAGAAATGAAGTGGTTGTACAACAAAAAACAATAAACTTGATTTATTCTGTGAAAGTGAAAAATGAATGCCTAAAGGCTTTTTTTTTTTTTCCCTTCTTCACTTTGCATATATTAGGTACGTCTACACTTCTGAGCTTCAATAATATCTTGGCCTCATCTCATGTTACATGGACCCTATCAGGTCCCTTGTAGTGAGTGAGGGAATCCAACATAGGTAAAGGTAATAATAAAACCTTGATATAAGTTTCCTAAGGATGTTTGTTTAACACTACCTAACAGATCTAGAACTTGTGTGTAGTAATTGTGAGTCCAAATATACAACATACATGAAGTTAATATTGACTTCTCTTTTCAACACCCTCAATCTCCACAGTGAGCTTCATATCATATTGCATACCAGGTCATACCACTTTAGACTAAACAAACTCTGTAGGTAATACATTTGAAATTCCTACAACTCTTCTATAAGATCTCTGTCTAAGATTATATCACACTGCTCTACACCTCTGTAACCTGTATAATTTTTGTTGGTAGAAACCTGTAAGAAAAGCATCCTGATCTAACTTTAACCTGTAACCCATTCCACTCCATACTAACCCTTAGTCTGGTCATATCTGTATGTTCTACTGTTCAAAAGCTTGTTCTCTCCCCAAATACAAATCTAACTTTTTAACTGTCCTTTCTCTTGGTGAAACTTAACTTAGGCCTGTACCTTTCCTGTATCAGCTCATATTTGTAAACTGAAGAATTATTTCAAAATGGGAAGAGTCGTGGAACCTTTCCACTGTCAATCTTTCTATGATTCTGTGGTTACAAAGAGGAAGGAGACATACAGATGTGTAAGAGGGGTAATTAAAGTGTAGAAATAAGTGTCACAGTGTCTGGGCATAATCAAATAGTTTGAATTCCTCAGTTATTGATTTTTGAAGCTGTTTGGAGAACCTCTCAGACTTGGGTAACTATTTTGTAACTAGACAGATGTTACCATCTGAAGTGAAAAAAATAAGAACATTGAAAAAGGAAGAATCTTCAGTACTAAGTAAACTAAGAAACTGATAGTTGTGTAATCAGAGAAGTTAAGTATGGGGTTCTAGGTTTGAACCAGCAGGATGACCTACATTATAACATGATGTTGTTTCAAGAGACTACCTGCAATTTCCTCAACTCTCCAAAGTACACTTTTATTTTCTGGTCAGAAAAATCAAACAAATGAAACCACAAAATCTTGGAATCATGTAAGTTGAAAGGGCCATCCAGAGGTGAGGTCCAGTCTCCTACTCAGAGCAAGACCAAGTCAAGCTGGCTGGTCAGGTCTATGAGCAGTCAGGTCTGAGTATCTCCAAGGATGCCAACTCAAAAATCTTTGTGAGAAATTATGTTTGAGTTTGAGTGCAAGCGTTTGATCATCCTAAGATAATTGTTTAAAAATTTTATTTTGAAACTGAATTTTCTGTGTTACTTGTGTCTGTCACCTCTAGTTCTTGATTCTGCATCTTCAAGAAGGCCTGACTTCCATCTCCTTTAGACTTTCCCATTAGGTAGAGGCAGAAAACAGTGAAGACTCCCCATAATTTTCCCATTCCCAGTCTGAACAACTCCTATTCTCCCTGTGCCTCCTTGTTTCAAAGTGCTCCAAGCTCCTAACCAGCTTGGTGGCCTTCTGCTGAACCTCCTGCCATATGTTCATGTCTCTCTCAAGCTGGGCATCTGTACAGCACACAGTGCTCCAGACGTAGTCTCACCAATTTTGAGTAGAGGGGAAGGATCATCTCCATCAACCTGTATGTTTCTCCTAATGCTTCCCAGTATACAGAGAACCTTCTTTGCAGTCAAGACATATGTATGAAGCAATTTCTGAAAAAAAGCGCAAAGTTTTGCCCCTTTCCCTCCCCAGGAAAAAAACTCCAAAAGATAATGCTCTGTCAACCTCTGGCAGTAATGAATATAACTTAAACCATTTTATATCTTTTAATCTTGTTTTATGGCTACTGGTGGGGTGTCATCTAACTACTAATGCAATCCAAAGTCTCACTATTGATTGATTTCAGTGGAAGCTAAACAGGGAGACAACATGTATGATAACACTAAGCAGAGAAAAGAAAATTCTGAATAAAATGTAATAGTATGAGTTATGGGCACAAATATCACAGGGAAATGTAGGCACATCCCAGGCAGAAATGAAAACATAATTTTTAATGGTTAAATATGGGATTAAAATGTACAATCAGTCACAAAAAAGGAAACAAAAATGACCTTCAACCTTTTTGAGAATTTTAAATTAATAAATATATTCATATACTCATTTCTACTTTCATTTCACATAATTTCTTCATAAGATCAACATCTGAAAGATCTCACAGAAGAATTTTTTGAAATAAGCTGCTTTGATAAAATAGAAGCAACAGAGATATCTGTCACTATTTAATATCATCTTTCTGCTGTAAGAGTCTTCCAAAGAAAAGATTATAATTAATATGCAGTATATTTAATTTTTCAGAACCTCACCATTCTGAAATGTTTATCATTATATAGTTTCCCTGAAATCAGTGATGCAAACTGATAATTGCAGCAAGATGACCATGAGAAGATAAATATCCATGTCATCATTTGTCCTTAGATCTGTATGTATTTTGATGAATCACAGAGTCCTTGTTTAGAAAGCAAAGAAAGAATGCTAGCATATGCCAGCCAACGGATATTTTTTTCAAAATACAGTGTGAATGCTAATATTTGCAATATTGGTCAAATAGAAGCCAAGGTTTGAAAGAGAAAAAAAAAATTTAAAGCTACTTTTTAAAAGAGCTTAAATATATATCTTAGATTCCAATGGGAAAATAATTCAGTGTTCTGAGCCTAACTGCAGAGAGAAAGGTGCTTCTGAAGATCCATAGCTCATGCTAATTGAATAATGCTCTTCTAATTTCTCTGCCCTCTTTCTGTCTCCCTGCACTTCACACAGTTTAAATGAGAGTGGAGAATGGTGTAATCCAGGTTAATGCATGCTTTGAGTCAGGGAGTCTTGTACCTGTATCAGCTGTTTCTCAGGGAAATGCTGTAATTGCTAAACTCCTGAGTAATTTATTGTGCGTGGACTCTTCAAATGACTTCACTATTTATTAATGCTGGGAACACCACTGGTATCTCAGAATTTTTTTAGGCCAACCTAAATTCATACCAATGCTTATCACAATGAAGCTACAGGCAACAGATGATCAACATAACCTCAGAACAAGTGTTTCTGGACACTTGTGAGTTTCAGTTTATAGGCCCACAGAATCGAAGACTTGGAAGGGATGTTCTTAATAAGGTAAGGAATCTGTGATGGCTGTTCAGCAACAAAGACATAAAAGGGTTCTTGCAATCAAAGTGATAGAATTTTTTTTTCTTGTCCTTAGTTTTGATAAGATCTAGATGGACTGAATCTATTTTAGTGAATTTTACATTCAATAATACTTAAAAGTTCAGCTTTGCTAAGACTTAAATTCCAGTGATTTCAGGTTAGGTTAACACACCATAACTATTCTTATTTGCACTTCAAATTCTACCCTACCCTTTATATTGACATTCTCTATTAACTCTTGAGCCTTATTGTTCTGCTGTGGTGTGCAGTAATTCTCACCACTGTAACTTTCACAGTGACTCAAATGTCCTTGTTGTTAAGAAGGGGAGAAAGGAAGAAACAGGGGAAAAAAGTGGATGTAATGGAAAGCTAGATATATAGATCATTATTATTTCAGTCTTTGATATCATTCTGGATAATGGTGAATATTATTTCCTTTTAAAAATAAAATGCAGTCCAGTTATTTTTTAACTGAAAAAAAGATCAAAGTCTTCAACCCTCACTTTATACACAAACATTGCAAGTGCTTAATTCTGTGTTAATGTGTGGGAGTATGTGTGTTTATATATACATATATGTACATATCTATGTATCTATGTACACACGAGAAATGCCAAGTTGAATTTCCTTTGTGAACAAAATCTAGTTCTGCTAATGAGTAGAGGAATAGGAGGAATATATTAAGAAGGTGGAGAATATGGGGAGATTAATATTGAGGTCTATAAATCATGACATAAAGGGGTTAATTTTCCCTGGAAAAGCAGATGGGAACATACTATGAGCCTTTAGAGGCATACTGGGTGTTAATTTAGTTTCTAACAGGATTTTTTCAGGATATATAGGAGGCACTGTATGTAAGTACATCAGCATTTTCTTTGTACACTACAGTAACAATAATAATGGCATTAAAAGCTCTTCTTTCTCAGTGTATCAAGTTTTAATTCTCACAGGAACAGAGATATGCTGTCAGCATAAGTGGGGAAAAAAAGAAGTTAAAAAAGAGAAGTTCACAAAATGTGTTACATATCTAAAAGAGGAAAAATAAAATACTGATTTCCTAATTTGTTGCACAGAGAATTCCATCTTAGAATTTATTCCTTCCTTCATATTGTCTCGGAATTATATTTTATTTATAAACTGTTCATCTGTGTATGTGTTATTTTTTTGTTGGTAACTTCCTCTCACTGCCTCTCTCAGCCCTACTTCGTTGCTGCATCTGATTTCACACATAGAAGTAACACAGCATCTGGGACACTGGAAGAGAAACACTGAGCTCCTTGGACAACAGGATACTTATCTTTAAGAAGTGTGACATTTACTGTGTGATGGTGTGACTGACATAGCAATGCGTAAATCAGTGAATACTTGACACTTGACACATATAAAATTGCTATTCTGTAACACAGATTCATATGTTTTATTCTGAAGAGAGATTTGACACTAAAGACAACATTTAATCAAGCAATTCACAGTCTTCCAAAGATGCATAATGGTTTCAGATGGAGGCATCTATTTGTGATTTGTCTGTGCTAGGCTTCTTTTACATAGCTCATGTTTACACCCAGCTCCCAGACTTAATCTGTTTTTTAAAGTACTGGCATGTAGTTTTTGAGAAATATCTCAATTTCCACGGAAAACTGAAAAATCACTGAAAATATGTTTGCTTACCTCTACTCCGTGTTCTCTAGGATGAGGTCAGGCTTTTAGCCACATGTCCATGTCACTCAAAGCATCAAAAGACAGTGTAAACCTAAGCAATCCTTCTACTTGCTTTATGTTAGCTGAAACACACATCACCTTTGAAAAATAGAAATTTTTTTCAAGAAATTTATGATGGCAGGTTATAACCATAATATTTATTAACAATTTTTATTCAAGAAAAATTGTTTTTCAGGAAAGAAATTTATATATTCTCTGCTTTAATCACATTCTTATGCTTGAACATATCTGAAGCACATTTCTGTGCATTTTTTTCCCTGGTAATGTATTTATGGTTATTATTACAACTAATATTTAATGGATCATAACAATGGCTTTTCATGTATCTTGTGTTGTTCTGTGTTAAAGATACAGATGTGTACTGCTACTAAGGCAAATTTTCACAAAATTATCAAAGTACAACCTACACAGTGGTAGAAACTTAAGTGAGCTGCAAGGTTGGTAGGTTTTATATGCTATTGAGTTTCCCCATCACATGATCTTTCTATATCAAAAGTTGATAGTATTTTAGTCATAATTTTGAATTGCATTTGAGCTATTATCTTTTTAGTTTTCTCATTTCATCAGTAAACTTAACTACTTAAAAAAATAAAAAAAGGAAAAATGTAGAGTTCTGAAGACTAGTGAGCAAAAGACCATATATTTGTTACACCCCGGTCCAGAAGCTTCAAGCTTTACTGGGTGTTCACTTTTAGACTTCAAGAGATTTTGCCCAGACAAAGTCTTGCAAGATTCTTTGATACCTTGAGTTTCCATCTGGAGAAAAAGTCACACATTTCTTCTCTAAAAGATTTCTTTTAATTTGGTGAGAAAATAGGCATTTTGGCAAAAAGGGTTTTACAGAAATAACATGTAACTTCACAAAAGCATTGCATCAGATTACTGAGACCTGCAAGCATTTCTGCATTAGGGAACTTTGGTTACACCTAGAAAACACAGACTTCATGCAATCTAAGTTAAATACAGAAAACAGGTGTTTATGTTACCCACAGAGAAAGAAAAGAATACAAGGAGATTAAGAGACAAAATAATAAAGAGAGAGAAAAATATAGTTAACCACTGGAAGGTCACATGTAGACAGCTTCAAGGAAAGCAGGCCAGGGCAAGAGGGCGACTTCATGGGGCCTTCATGCCATGTGGCCGCAGATCTCGATGGCCATCTTGGTTAGCCACGTGGACACTGTGCTAAAGGCCTGGTGCCCTCCCCAGGGCAGACAGACAGAATGGTTGATTTGACCCATCAATCAGTGAGATAGAAATCTGGTCTCTGACAGTATTCCACTTTCATTTTATTACTAATCATGCATAGAGAGGAAAGAATGCAACACATGTCAGTACTAATCAATTCAGAAGGAAAAAAAAATAATTTTTATTAAATAAATACCTTTGTTGATCTTTTACTTGTTAAAGCAATTTCCTTAATGTTGCCCTATATTCAGATTTAGAGAAACAATTTCAGAATGCATGCTTTAGTATTGATGAAAAAGGTAAGATAATTGGGGAGTTGATACCTAGGGCAATACGCATGTCAAACCTCAAGAATCTTGACTAGAATACATTCCTTTTCACTTTTTCAGGTTTTTTTGTTACCACACTACATAAATTTATACTGAGTTCCCCCCCTTCCTCCTCCTTTCCTTAGCTTTTATATCTGTGCTGACATCATATGGTATGGAATATCCTTTTGGTTAGTTTGAGTCAGCTGGGCTGCTTTTGTCCCCTACCAAGATCTTGCCCCTGACTTGGAGGAGGGATGTTACAGTGCTGATGCTGTGTCAGCACTGCCCAGTAGCCAAAATACTCATATGTTATCAGCACCTTTCTAGCTACCAATGCAAAGCACAGGACTGTGAGGTCTGGTGTGGGGAAATGACTCTCCACTTCAGCCAGACCCAATACAGTTATACACCACCCACTGCACTTTAAGGTTATCTTCAAGGTAAAAATACAATGGTCTCATGTTAATAATCTGAAAATGTGTCAGTGAAATAATGCAATATTTAATAGCATAACTGTATTATTAATGATTTTTATCCAACTTAACAGAGTCATCACATGTAGAACTTGAATATTTAAACATATTAAAAACCCTCTCCATAGAGAAACATTCCCAAAGTACAAAAATGTTTTATTTACATATATATAATGTTGCATTAAAGGTGGATGAACCACTTTGTGACTATTATGAATAATCCTATAAATTATAAACAGGATAAAATGTTGATGGAATCTGTAAACTACTAGAAAAGAAGCAAAATTCTCTTTATTGCAAAGAAAACTGCTCATCTTGTTCAAAGTTTTCTTTTCATTCTCTTTATTTATGTTTCCTCTGACATAACTCCAATATATTAGATGAAACTTAGGCACTTAAATACAGAATTATGTTCCAGAAAATCTCTGTGAAAATAAGCAGTACTTGTTTGACTTCAAAGTCCTCTGGGATCAAGACTTATGATTCTGTGCCTGCACAAAACTTCTGTGTTTTGAATATTTCAAATCCTTTTTCTGTATTGAATTATACTGATCCAACATTCAGTTGATCTCCTGGTACACACACATACCAAGAAGAATTATGAGTAATCATACTTATAGACTCTTGCTTTTAAAAAAGCTGCTGATGACTCCTGCTCATTTTATGGAATATCTTCACAGACTAAATATTCACTTACAGAAAAAGAGATCTGTAAGAGTCCAAATTTCTATGACGTTATTCCATAATCATCAGAATGTGAACTTCTCTGGCATTATGCTGCTCTACATTTCTGTTGTAGCTATGAAATATTGAACAATAAATTCAAAATACCTCACGGCAAAAGAGAGTGCAGAGAAAAGGACCTGTCTCTGAAATTCAGGAATTAAGCCTAGAAGCAGCAAAGAGCAGGTCCTGACTTGCAGTCAGTGTTTTCAGGACATTTAATAAATAATGATTTACTTTCCATGCCTACAATTAATATAATGCTGATATATTTTTTTCTTATATATTTCTATAGATTTCCAATGTGCCAACATCTCCAGCTCCACAGCTATTGGGTCTGTTCAGCATATTACTAGGTATCTTTTGTGCCTCCAAAAGAGAGAGCTATAGCATTCTCCAGCAGAAATGTATTTCTTGACTTTACTGGATACATCAGAACACATCCAGAAAAGGACATTGGTTAGAGTTAGTTCCTCAGTTCATGTGGAAAAGGACTAGCTCACACTCTGCCTGAAGAACAGTTTTAGCACAGATATGCAGCTCATACTTTGGGACTATACAGAAATAGGCATTTACTAGCAAGAACACATAATTTCTCAATCATAAACAGGACTGGTAGTGAGATAAAATTCAGCTGTCCATCTCTGTGAAAAACAAAATCTTTCTCGTTTTGTGTATAACTGCAATTTCACCATTCTAGGCCTTGGATTCACTCTGGCAATTAAAAAAGCTGATAGTTACACTGATTCCTCTGTAGTTAATGGGAAAAGACAAATACTTCATAGAGTAGTTGGACCCATACGATATTTTCTTATGTAAACAATATTGAAATCAAATTGAGGTACTTAGATTAGGTGGTTATTTTGAAGGAGTATTCAGGTTCAGAATTCTGAATACAGATAAACTAAAGCATTTTCATGGATAATTACAGATTTCTCTTGTTGAGTATGCTTTTAACTAAATTCTTGAGTCACTGTGTTTTAGGTAGTTCCATCTGGCAGATCAGAGTGTGAGAATTAATTTTTTTTATTTTGTTTTATTTATTATTTTATATTTTATTTTGTTACTTTAATTTTTTTTCTTTTCTATTGTATTTTATCGTTTTAGTTTTCTAGTGCCTGACTTTCACACTTAGACTTGGATTTTCAGAAGTACACCACTTGCATAACTTATAGTGAAACTCTGCCTTTAGGACTGAATAGTGGGATGGTTCCTGTTAGGATTTTAAATTAATAATTATTAAGATATTGAGTCTGTAATTAAAGATGGGTAGTTTAAATGTCAGTATAGCTATTCCCTCTAACTGTGAAGTTTAAAGCCCAGGCTAGTTATCCCTGATTGGAGGTTCATTCTTAAAAACAGTAAGATTCAGAGGTTCAAAATGCTAATTTTTCACACCTTTCACAACTGGGATGATTTAATTAAGTCAAATAAGTACAGGTTTAAGTCCAAGATTTTCAAAGTTTTTGGCTGATTACACAGTTATCTATCCTGTGAAGCCTCAAATGTATTTGAAGGGGGTTTCTTAGTTTTGTTGAAGGAACAAATATTGTAAGGCTGTAAATATTACTCATCAAATAAAAATCCTAATCCTAGAAATTCAGGTATTTTGAAAATACAGGTCATTGTAGTAGCACTGATCTCTGAAGACCATAGAATCCTTATACTGGACACTTTTCAAATGCAAGTAATTTTTCTGATCCAAGAAAAAGACACACAAAGATCTTGGGTACACCTACATATGTTAGATCAAGTCAGAACCAGAAAGTATGGAGGTACCTAAGTGACCAGATAAACATTAGACCTAAAGTTTGAGTTGACTGCAAGCAAGTTGACTTTAAACTTCAGAATCTTTAGAACCTATTCTGCCCTTGGGATGGGGCAACCCTGGATGTTTGTACAGACTGGGGAATGATATGCTGGAAAGCAGCGCTGTGGAAAGGGACATGGGGGTTGATGTAAAGAATATGAATCAGCAGTACCCTGGCAGCCAGGAGGGCAAATCGTGTCCTGGCAAAGCATCACTAGCCAGTCGAGGGAGGGGATTGTCCAGCTCTGCTCTGCACTGGGGTGGCCTCACCCCAAATATTGTGTGCAGTTTTGGGCACCACAATATAAGAAAGATATTAAGTGATATTACTATTAGAGAGTGTCCAAAGGAGGGCAACAAAGATGGTGAAGGGCCTTGAGGGGAAGCCACATGAGGAGCAGTTGAGGTCACTCTATCTGGTCGTCCTTGAGGAGACTGAGGGGAGACCTCATTGCAGTTACAACTTCCTCGTGAGGGGAAGAGGAGGGGCAGGCACTGATCTCTTCTTTGTGGTGACCAGTGACATAACCCAAGGGAATGTCCAGAAGTAGTGTCAAGGGAAGTTTAGGTTGGATATCAGAAAAAGGTTCTTCCCCCAGCAGGTGGTTGGGCACTGAAACAGGCTTCCCTGGGAAGTGGTCACAGCCCCAAGCCTGACAGAGTTCAAGAAGCC
Organism: Sclerurus mexicanus; assembly: GCA_013396755.1. Classification (NCBI taxonomy): domain Eukaryota; kingdom Metazoa; phylum Chordata; class Aves; order Passeriformes; family Furnariidae; genus Sclerurus; species Sclerurus mexicanus. The sequence continues at coordinate 40,982 of VWZF01007070.1, read as the reverse complement.
TTTGGATGATACTCTCAGTCACATGGTGTAACTCTCGGGGATGGTCCAGTGGAGGACCAGGAATTGGACTTGATGATCCATGTGAGTCCCTTCCAACTAGGCATGTTCTTTGATTCCGTGATTCTATTACCTTTATTCTGACATCTTGTTTTTTTAGGGTGAAGGGAAGATTCAAAGAGTTACTGAAATTTTTTGGGTTCAAAAGTCCTCAAAGTTCTATACTTTTTATGAAGTTTTGTTAATGGAGTTACTGGAAAAAAATAATGAATATTAAATGATTTATAACACGCTTTTCCATGGGAAAAAAAAATCCCATTAAAACTGTATTTCATTAAATATTATCTAAAGACTAGAACCCAACCAACCAAAGAAACCTAACCCTTACCTGAAAGCCAAATTTCAGAGATGCTAATGGGAAGTTTCATGTTAATTCCAAAGAGATTGGAATTTCCCCATAATACAATATGGACTTCCCATTTAATTAAAATCCAATGTTAAGTTGCTGTATTTTTCACTGAATTTGGCATGCTGACATAGAACAGCATAAGCAATGAATGTACTTTATATAGGAAAACTGAAACCTCCATAGTGTGTACTTTTGTATACTGAAATGGGATTGTTTCAAACAATCAGACTGTGGGGAAGCTGAACCCTTTGGCTCATCTCATATCTGCTTCAGCATTATTCTGTGCTTTCTGCTCACATTCTTACTGTGAGCCAAATGGTTGCTGTGTCAGGTCCAAACACAAGCATATTCTCTTCAGGACACTTCAGCTGCTGATCCAGCACAGAGGAGTTGTTCTATTCTCTTCCCTTGAAGGCACACTGATGCCAGAGAAGAACCAAGAGAGGAGTTGTTATTGTTAATGGTCCTTTGAGCATCTGTACCCAATACAAATGAAAATAGCAACCTGCTCATGCTCCATCCACATCATGAGCCTTCCTGTCACAACCTCATCTGGCGGGCAGTTCTGGTGATGGTGGGCAGTGATGAACAAAAAGCAAAGACTTGCAGCACTTGTCAATCATCAAAATCAAGAAAGAAGAAGACAACAAAGCTGAAAAGATAGATTCAACTGAAGAGGAAATCTTAAGGCATTTTAAATATGCTTTGATAGCTTTTCCTCTTTTTCTAATTATTCACTCATAGAATCATAGAATAATTTGGGTTGAAAGGGATCTTTTAACATCATCTAGTCCAACCTTACCTGCTGTGTACAGGGGTATCTTCAACTAGATCAGGTTGCTCAAAGCCTTGTCTAACCTAACCTTAATGCCACTTTATTAAAAACTGCTGTATTAAGAACTTGTTTCATTTAAAGCTGCTGTATTTAAGCTTATCACATTTTATAGACTTGAAAGTCCTTATTATTTATATTTCACTGACTCTGATAAAGCAAAATATTCTTTAATTCTATTGGAAGATATCAGAAAACAGGACTGCATGTGGATTGAACACCTGTAGACAAACACTAGACATTAGAGCTGTAATCAATTAATTTGACTATATTTCCTTTCCAACAGTTAGTTTCTTGGTAGCCAAAATTTTCTTTTAAGTCTTCCAAGATTTATTCATTTTCAGATATTTGTGTTGTAACAACTCTGAATAATATAGATACCAAAAATAAGGTTTGATAAGTAATTATCATTCTTCCCTACTGTGATGTCTGATCCCTATAGTATAAAGGATTCATATTCATATTAGGGATTTATACTGATTTCCAAAATGCAGTATGGTATCTGTCACTAGCCACAGAATATCAAAATTGCAGGTGCTACAAAGATGCCTCAGGTTCCAAGGAAATGTAGGAATACTTTTGCTTATGTTGGCATTTTACCTGAAAAGTGAGTGACTTTATCAGAAGCTACATCCTAGCCAAGCACAGAGACATAATTGAGAAAGAGTGTTTAGAGAATATAATCTGCCACTTTCCTTCTGCTGGCTGTAAAGGTAGAGCAAAGTGCTAGCCATAAATAGCATGCTAACGTCTAACAACCTTTTTACAGAGTCCCATGCGTGTTTGTGAAGGCTCTGTCCTGAAGTTTTCCTAGACAATTACCATTCAGCTATAAAAATAGATTTAGGTGGCAGCCTTCTGATTGTCAAAGGCTCTCAGAGAACCATGAGCTGGATCCAGATCTCCATGCCAGTTCAGAATTATCTCCCTACTAATGCCTAGCTGTAAACCTCTAGTGGAAATGGCTGCTTGCCTGCTTGCAGTCCCAACAAGGAATTTATGTTCATAAATTCAAAATGCCAGCTCTCACAGTTTGCTGGAACTAGCACCTTCACTGCTTCTTTCAGTCAAAAATTTCATTCTTATGCTGAGACCTTCTGAAAGTAAAATTCTGTATTTCTGAATGTCTACATACTTGCTTGAACACTTAAGTTTGTCTCCTTGATGACATGCCCAGCTGTGAAGGTCTGGCAAATTTTTAAATGCTACCTTCAAATTGACAGGATTACCAAAAGGGGCATTGCTAGGGAATGCCACAAATTTTAAAATGAATGGATTTTGGGAAAATGCTGGTTCATAGATGTGAAATGAGAGGACTACAGAATGAGAAGACTGTGGAACCAGACTTTTAATCTGTCTATGCTAACCTCTATTTATAATTAATCCAAAATAATGCTGATGTTTTGCATCTTTAGTTTGTTTTTTTTTTTTCTTTTGACTGATTTTACATGGATGTGGATACAATCTTCTACACTGAACATGCAATGATTCCACCAGTACAGATACAAGTCTTTCCTAAGAGTCTGCTGAGTAGCCAGCTAAATTTTCCAACAGCAGATTTTTAGCCAGTCTCTGGAAGCTGGTACTGGACATTGCTACAAGGCCATCACAATTCCAGTCCATTCACGAAAATCAGCCATGAGAATTTTACAGCTTGATGTGCTCTAATTTATAAACTAGTCAGAACATTTATTCATTTCTTTATTTGCACATTTTGTGACCATTAAATTTATTTAAATAGATTAACTGTGAAAAAAAAATATAAACGATCCTATTGTTGCCTACTGAACAGTGTTATTGGGAGATCTCTTCCCACTTTATTTAGTGCTTTCAGAAACCATTCTGCCAAAAAATCTTCTTATATGACTTGGTATTCTAAAAATGTTCAAGTACCTGAATATAAACAGTTCTCTGCCTTCATTTTATTTAATGTTCTATTCTGACAGTTTCATTGAAATTTTACATGTGAAGCATTTTCTGGGTGATTGTCCATACTCAAGGCAGAGACACTGAAGTTTTCATTTTTGTTAAAAGGTAGGTTTACCTGTAGAAAGACAACATTGGCCAGGTATTTAATTTAGTCACTCAATACTTAAAACAAAAGAATAGTATAAAACTTGGTCTCTTGTTTTAAATGCAAAGTGAATGGCATTCCACAATAATAATTAGCCTCAGGAAAATACATGCAAGAACATACTATTATTCTCTCTCCCTTAAATCTTTAAACCAGCTACAGAAGAAACTTTTGAAAAGTTATATGGATGCAAATTGAATTCTGATTCACTGACTTACTGTATAGCTGTAGGGCTCAAAATAGTTTTTGAAGCCAAGAGGTACTTTTGAGCAGCAATTTATTTTAATATATTGAATATTTTAACAGATAACATGTTACTTTATCCATCTGACACTGCAATAACTATTTACACAGAAAACACAAATAATAAAAGTAGAATAGACAATGGTACTTTTCAGAGTATTAACCTGAGGGGTGGGGAAATGTATAAAAAGTAATAATTTAAATCAAATATTGACAATACTTATAGTAGTATTACTTTTTGTTTTGGCTTCCAGCTGCCTCCCTGAAACAGCTGTGAGTGATCATAGTACTAAGACTACTAGTTCACTTTTTCTTCTATTTGGTCCTTCCTATGCAATCTGTAGGGATTGGTATGTGGGATGGGGTCTCAGATCACCTCACAGGGAGAATAAGAAAATGCAAATGCACTTGAACAAGTGTTGTGCATGATCCTGTATGCACATTGTGAAGTTCTTTGTTCATTTCTTAGTCTCAGGTCTCAAAAAGCTCATGCTTAGCACCCAAAGGAATCATTACTGCAAAAGAGCTATTCTGTTTCTCTTGGGCTTTTCTCTTACAGGGTTCACACTGGTTCTTATCTCTCTTTTGTCTGGCTGAAGTCACAGGCTATCCAAGAAATGACCACTTCTCCTTAATCATGTCATTAAAGTTAGTAAATTTTGCTTAGTCTATCAGAAAAGCACATCCTCACCCTGACAGAGAACTTTTCTCTCAAGAGAACCTCCTTCAGCTTTAGTCTGTGATACACCTGTAGAAAATGGTATGTAAAATATGCCTGTGAAAATAAGTCAGTGGTCCAAAATTTATTTTTATGACAGAAAATTAAGCCTTGACACCTAAGTATACAAGTATTTTTTTCCTGAACTTAATATTTTTATATGTATTTCTACCGCTGTGGTTTATGTGTTGCATTGTTTGGGGTTTTTTCACGGCTGTCTGATACGTTGCTTGAATTACTGTCTCTGCACTGAGAAAGCATATTTCCTTATGCTTTTGGTACTAAGAAAGACAGAAGAGAAAATGAGGGGTGCCAAAGGCTCACAGTTAATATTACTGGGGTTTAATCATTATTACAGGGAAAGAAGAGGAAAAAATAATAATAATAAAAAAAGACTACTTTATTTCATTCTTCAATAAAAGCATCCTGAAGTATGGACAGTTTCAAATTTGTTTTGCTTTTGACCTCCAAATCTTTATCAATTCATGTCTTCTGATTTCCTTCCATTATCTCACTATGGATAGCATCACTGAATACCCTATGTTATCTTTTCACTGTTCTTCCAGAAAGGCAGAAGTAGTTATCTTAAGTATATATGCTTAAATATTCAGTATATGCACATTATGAAAGCCATGTTTGGATTTATTAATCTCTCAAATTAGAGACTGATATGGGGCTCAATTACCATCTACTTTTGCTACATTGTTTTTTTCCTTTGATATCCTTAACTTATAGTATAATAAGTCATAGACGTTAAGACATCTTAGCAAAAAACGCAAGCAACTGTACCATTACATATGTTCTCTTTCACTAATATTTTCAGCTTTATGCCTCCACATTGCATATATATAGCACTCTTCCACATTAACATTAACAACACTCTTAGGATTATTTCTATGTGTAATTAAGTAGAAAATCAATTAGCCTGGACGTTTTGATTGAATGCTTGCAATGTGCTACAAGCTATTTCTTAACAAAGATATTTTGTGATTATGTTCTGGCAATGAAAACAAAACATTTTAAATTAAAATTTTTATTCATATTTATTTTGTTTCCCTTTAAACCAGGAAAACAATAATCAGTAACAGGGTTGATGCTAGTTAGAAAGTGTTCATGAATACATCAGACCTGTGTTTTCTCTGCTTCTTTTCTCATAAATTAAGAAACAAAAAACAAATCAAAAGGAACCCAAACAACCTGTCATCATTTCCACAATGGCCAGCACACAAAGATACTTTCAGCTATGTGTAGAGAATTTCTCTTCTCTTATCTACTGCCAAAACATTTTGTTAGGCTAACAGTTTTGTGTTTCACACAAGAGCATATGCTTTGTGTGTACAAGACATTAAAAAAAAAAAAAACAAAAAACAAAACAAACCACAAATTTAAATCTCTAGAATAATGAAAACATGATTTTGACATGTTTCTTAGACATTTTTCACATTATATGAAAATAATATCTGCACAAGAATAAGAGAAAGTACACTAAAATGAAAGGCTGCTGACCTCAATGAATAAACTTCTCTAATTGTTCTAACATTATAATAATGGCACCAACGAAACTAGAAGCCTTTAAAATGAGCTATCCTTTGTGCAAGAGTTTAACACTAACCTTTCCTGAAATTAATTATCTGTAGTCTCTTGGATTTGTCTGTGTAGAATTTATTTTCTTCATAGTAGCTTGTAAGGGGCTGTTGAAAACAGGCTTGATAACGCAGGGCTGTTTCACTGATTGTTGAGCAGTGCTTAAAGAGCTCCAAGGTCTTTTTTGCTTTATTTCATTGTGAGATGGCTGAGGGTGCACAAGGAGTTGGGAGGGGACACAGCTGGGACAGCTGACATCTACTGACCAAAGGGATAGCTCACACCATATGGTGTCTTGCCCAACAAATAATCCTGGGGAAGAAGAAGGAAAGTGGGACATTCAGGGTGATGGCATTCATCTTCTGAAGTCACCATGACATGTCATACAGCTCTCTTTTCCTGGAGATGGCTGAAGACTTGTCTGACCATGGGAAAAAGTGAATGAATTCCTTGCTTTGCTTTCCTTATGCATGCAGCTTTTTTTTTTACCTATTAAACTGTCTTTATCTCAGCCTACTAGTTTTCTCTCTTTTACTCTTCTGATTATTTTCTCCATCCCAGGGGAGAGTAACTAGAGGAGAATGAGCAACCGTGTGGAGCTTAATTGGTGGCTGGGGTTAAACAATGGCATGAAGACCACTGTTTACTCCAGCCTACAGCCTGAAAATTTGGAGGAGATGAAGGAAATAGAATGAATGGCCTATGAATGCTTCCAGCACCCTTTCTAAATAATTGTTTTGTTTACATAGTACTGAGGTATAATTGTTTTCAAGGAAACATATGGTCATGGTCGTGGTCAGGTTAAGAAAAGTGTGACAGTTTTATAATTAAGGGATATATCACTTTATTTTATGTATTGACATAAACATAGCTTTAAGCAGTGTTTAAATGGATAGCGGAAACTAATATCCTTTTAGTATCTTCCCATTCCAATAAGACCATCTGGATGCCATATTTAAGAATAGCTTTTAAAACAATCACAGGTTTTAAAACTGAATGTAATAATAGTAGAAAATTCATGATTTTGAGAGCTGAAGGAGAAAGCAAGAAACAGATTGCCTATTTTCAGTGTAACCTAAAGAAAGTCTGACTTGTGCTCCTACATAGCTGCTGAGTTTCCAGGAGGTAACTATCACATTACCTTCATGTCATTTGCATAGGAAGGAAGTGAAGAAATCAAAAAGGTAATGAGTAGGGTAAGGAGAACAATTTAACCTTACTGGATTTCTTTTTTTTATTTTTCCTTTTAATTTTAGATTTAGATAAATAGGTATAAGCCTGAAAATGAGCATCAAAGTTCTCCTATTTTTTGAAGTAAATGAGTATAAATGGGGTTTTTTTGACTATTTGAAAAAGTTATAGAAATATGGACAATTTCTATCCTCAGAACATGAGGTGCAGAAGGAATAAACACAATTTTCCAATTTAATATGTGTAAAAAATATTCCATTCAAATTCAAGGAAATTTTAGGGCAATATGTTTCTAGGAATAATTTGATTTATAGAACTGTGATCTTAATGTAATGGTTTGTCTGTAGCCAATATTGAACTAAGGCAGTTGTGAGGAATGATACATGAGGATGGGGAGGAGGTTTTCTGGAACTGTGTTGAAAACAGGGTCAAAATAGATCTGTTTCAGATTGGAATTCTCCTATCTTCCACTTTAAGAAAAGTTGTAATTTTTTTAGATTTTGGAGTTTGTCTTCTTGTGGTTTGTTGGTTGGTTGGTTGTTGTTTTTTGGTTTTTTGAGTTTTTTGATTTAAAACTTAAAATTATATTACTAGTGAACTAATAAATAAAAAAGAAAATTTCTCTTCCTGTTCTTTTGATATACTGGGGAAAAAATAAAATCCCCATCAAAACCCAAGAACAAACAACACACAAAAACCCCACAAACCACCAAAGAACCCCACCAAAATCTGTCAAATTTCAAAAAGGAACATCCTTAATGGAACTGAAGGTTGTGTATCTGTACAGCTACTAACACTGAAAGACTTAGACATGTGGCCACAGTATGGGGATCAGAATAGCAACATTCAGGGGTGCATTAGTTTTTCAATTACTGTAGTCAATTATACATCAGCTCAGAGAACTGTAAAGGCTCAAACCCTAATATAAAATATAGCTTTGGATACAGGTAAACATGGCAAAATTATGTTTTCAAACAAATTACACTTCTTCCATTACAATCTAAAACAGACTCTTTCTACAGTTAGTATGAGAAATAATCCTGGCCAGTGCCAGTTTCCCTTCTATCATGTTTGGAAAGTGCTTAGAAGAAGACTTAGTGTCCCAATGAAATTCCATGCCAAGAACAGATAAAATATTCCTGTTCCATAAATAAGCAGTATAAAAAAGACTATGCCAGTGCCCAGGAATAACCCCATCACAGCTTAATTTCGTAGTATAGATACAATGAAAGATTGTGAAATGAATCAAAATATAAAACTCACATAGACACTCAGAAGCAGCTTGCTAACAACTTTTTCTCTGTTGAACCAGATAGTCCCAGTCTCTCTCAAGAATAGCTGCCTGAATCTATATTTCCTGATCCTTAAAAGTTCCATTTAATAAAAATCATTTTCAAGGGCTTAGACCCTGTGGAAATTGTTGGAGCTGTGTTGTAGTGAGTAGGAACAGCATCTTTGTTTATTTTTAAACATTTTTCTTATTCTTTCCACAAAAATTTCCAAGATGACAGGAAATTTTCCATTGCATTTTTTTATCTCACCTTAGTTTCCAGGAATAAAGTGACTACGTGAATCATCATGATCATCTTCAGTAATTTTTTTAATCCCCAGAAACACCTTTGTATTCTCCCTAACCACATGCTGGACAATGAGCATATGAGTCTGCTAAAAGCAGTAATTCCAAGGCTAAGGTTTGATGGTTAAGGTTTTACCATAACATTGGGTAGATAATTAGTGGGACCAGCAAATTATTCATTTGTACCCAGAAAACTAACCCTTAGCTAGATTGTCTTTGACCTCTTGTGGCACAGTTCCCATCTCCTGTGGATGTCCTGGCAACAAAGTTGTTCTGAAATTTCTTTGTAGATTGTGAGCTGATCATGCAGGAATTGAAATGGTGATGCCAGGCATATTCTTTGCATGTTCTAATGAGTTTTCCTCTATTCCTCAGGCCAGCTGGCTGAGCGAGCTCTAGATAATGTACAGAAGCCAAAACCAAAAAAAGCTCAGATTAATAAAAAAAATAGCTGCAGCTCAAACGAGACGTATCTTAAGGGTTTTTAAGGCTTCAAAAGTCTGTAAAAATAATTTGCACCTAGTGAATATGAATAGCAAAACTGATAGTAGGGAACTTATATAAATACTGCATAGCTTTCCCTTCTTTCTCAGTAGCATTTCATGCAAATAAAATTAAAAGGTTTTCTCACTAAGCCTAACAGAGCTCTGGCTAGGTGCGAGGCAGAGCTGTGGTTTACTCTCTGTTCCTTCATCCTAAGGAACGAGTGGTGGGCTGCAGTATGATAATGAATAAACTGAACGACAAGACTGGATTTGATTACATTTGGTAATAATAGGTATGAAGGACATAAGAAAGAGCTGTAGAAATTTTTCACAAGAGCATTGGAAGCTGAAACAGGATATATCTCATACTTTCAAATATACAGCCTCTTTCTGTTGTTGAGTGTAAACAAATTTCACCAGCTTAATATACAAAAATTGCTGTCAAAGGTAATGCTAGAAAGTCAGCCCATTTTTGTCATCTTTCAGGGACTATCTGACCCACTGAAAGGCTAAAACCATGTGAGTTTGTGCCACACTACAGTGAGATGTAATACTGAAGGTTTCATACTGAGATTATTTGCACATAGTTCCAGCTGGACAGAAATCTATCTAACAGCATGAGAACATGTCATCTATTTTTACTGTGGTAAACACAGGCATATTTTATCTGGTCCTTGAAGGTATCTAAGAAACAAAGAACATTTAAGAGCACCAGTGTATGTCCATAAAAATAGAATGAACAATAGTAGAACTGACACAGTAAATGCCCAAACTGTGGGGCAGGGCAGGCACAGAGATACAGAAAGGGTGAGCTCCGCCCAGAGCCCAGGGCATCTTTGTGGTGAGAAGCGAATCTCACATGTCAGCGTGCAGACCAATGAAGTGTATGGATAGAAACAGGCATGACTACAGCACAGCTGAACTGTAGCTCAGACATGGGCTGAGGGTAATAGTCGCTGCTTAGAACGAGCTCCTAAGGAAAATAAGACTTATTAAGGCTCCTAATTTTCATCAAAATGGCCCTACTTTCTCTCCCCCTTGCAGCTCTTTACTGAGAGAAACAATCCTTCTGTCATCAAGGTCAGAGATGAAGTGTTCAAGGATGAGTTGGAGGGTGCATAGAGCAACCTGGTCTCTTGTAAGATGCTCTTGCCCATGGCAAGGGGCTTGGAACTAGATGATCTTTAAGTCACTTCCAACCCAAACCATTCTATGATTTGTCCCTAACCTTAAATTTCTAGTCAACTTTTTGTAGTATAAATTCCAAGTTGATGACTCAAGATGATGTCCCTAGGAGGTCAATATGTAACAGTTATCCTTTTAAATAGTTTGAACATGGGAACAATGATGTCTTCAAAGAGAAAGAGTTTCTTTCCTGTGAGATATAATTGAAGACTGAGAAGGCCTTGTTTCTCCTTGGAGTAAGGGAAGTTTTGTGTTGTAAATCCCAGGACCAGTACTCAAAGGAATTCTGTAGTCCTGGGATGTCAAGAATCACCCCTGTGGAGAGTGGATACCCATTATCATATATTTTATATCTAATTTTATGTTATTTATTTCTAAACAAGGGAGGCACTGTGAGAATATATTGTCAGTGTTGTTGTCAGAATATACTTAACTAGTACATTTATAATACTAAACCAGTATCCATTCAAAAATATTTTCAAAAAGAGAAATCAACAAATAGAATACAAGAACCATTTTGAAATTCATGTTTCTTGACATTTGTTTTGTGCATAAAATGTTCTTGACCTTTTCATCTATGTTTGAAAATCTAGGCCTAAAGATTTTATATTTCTTTCTGTATACAGCTGAAGTCACTATTGGGATTGAAGCACACATAGTTTGAAAGAAAACAAAATGAAAATATAGTACTATGTTTCTTGTTTCTTCAAGTTTAAAGTGTGATACATGGGGGTATATTGCAACACTAGCAAGAGATCTGTGCTAGGTTGACCTTGTCTGAATGCCAGGTACCTACCAAGCTGTTCTATCACTACCCTTCTCCCCAGGATGAGGGCAAGAAAATAAGGCGGAAAAAAACCCTTGTGGGTTAAGATAAAGACAGTTTAATAAAGAAAAAGCAAAGACCACGTGCAGAAGCAAAGTAAAGCAAAATATTTATTCTCTAGATTTATTATCTATTTCCCATAAGCAGGCGATGTCCATCTGTTTCCCAGGAAACAGCACTTCAGTACACGTAGCAGTTGCTCGGGAAGGGAAACATTGCAATGATTAATGCTGCCTACTCCACACTCCACCAACCAGCCCCCTTAGCTTTTATTGCTGAACAGACACCATGTTCAGCAATAAAATATCTGGTATGGAATATCTCTTTGGTCAGTTTGGGTCAGCTGTCCTGGCTCTGTATCCTCCTAAGAACTTGCTCGGTCCCAGTCTACTGATGAGGTGGGAAGGTTGGACAGACAGCTTCATGTTGTGTAAGCACTGCTCAGCTGTAGCTGAAACACTGATGTGTTATGAACACCTTTCTAAATACCAACCCAAAGCATAGCACTATGAGAGATGCTATGGGGAAAATTACCACCTCAGCCAGATCTGCTACAAGGTTTCAGTCAGGCATTGTAGCATTTTTTTATATTCTCATTTTGAGCAGAAAACTAAGCTACTAAATGGAATAGTAATGTTATCAAATTTTATGTGTTTCTTCTCTTTGTAAATAACCTTTGAAACTGCCAAAGCTTTACCTTGAAGTTTTTTGTAACACCCATTGTTTTTCCAAAACGCCCTCACAACACATAATTTGTCTATCTACTTCATACCAGTCACTTACAACTCCTCTATCAGTTGAAGATTTAGAGACGAGCTGTTTCTTTTCTCTTTGATCCATAGCCTGCTGTATTTCAACTCTAGCAATATTCATTATTGTGTTTTAATAATGTAGTACAAGAGCAGATATTAATTTTGACTTTAATCAGATGAACAAGATTTATGTAAGATACACAAATTTAAAGTGAAGTTTAACCCTGCCCATCATTTCTTCTTCAGCACTAAGTTGATTTGATGATTCATTCATTCATCCACATCTATTCTATATTGGATAAGGAACAAGAATATCTTTGGTTGTAATGCAGTTTGCTTTTGTAGCTGAGGAGTTACAATCAGGGAAAGAAAGAAAAAATGACTGACATGAATATGACTCATTATTCTGCTGAGAACTTGTTTTGACATATCAGTCAATGTAAAGCATCAGTGTTACAATATCATTGATTACAATTTGCTTCTCTTTGATCACATCAGAAATTTCTTGTCAAGCTAACATATAACATGTATTTTCCAGATGATTTAAACTGTTTTCATAACGTGTCTCACCTCCTCCTACTGAAAATCGCACAGACCACCTAATTCTATTTGGTTTACTTGCTGAAGCTTACTACAAGGAAAACTAAGTTTAGATATTGTCTTTAAAGGTATTTGCTAACTTAGTTTGAAATCTGGAATTGCATGAAAACCTAGCATAACCCAACATGCCCAGCATGTTTATAATAATTTAAAAGCTCCAGTGATGATGGGTCTGGGCCTGACAAATGTTTTCTGACTTATGTGCCTGTATCAAAACTGTTAATTAGGACCCTAATGTTTCCTATAATTGAACTACTGCAGTTTTATCAGAAGGTCTTGATTTCCAGTTTGTCTGGGAATATTCTTCAGAGAATTTTCGTATTTCTCCTTTTTTTGCCACTTACAGAGTAATGGAATGTAAAAATCCACTGTGTCCACAATTTATCCTCGGGCTATCTACATGCTAATAACCGAGAAGATTCATCAAGTTTCCAGGTCACACAAAGTTGCATGATGTAGTTAACACACCTGAAAGATGGCATACCATTTGGAGACACCTGGACAAGCTTGAGAAGTGGGCCTGTGGGAACCCTGGAAATGTTCAAAATCAGGTTAGATAGAGCTTAGCCAATGTCCCTGCTCATTGCATGAGGTTGGGACTAGATGACCTTTAGAGGTCCTTTCCAATCCGAATTATTCTATGATTCTATGACTCTATAAAGATTACAAGTGTAGGTACAGTGTCCCCATGCTGAAGTCTTGGCCATAAAAGACCTTCTAGGTTAGAGTGGGATAATATGAATGAGATTCCAGAGTTCTGCATGGATAAGAATGAATCAAGATTTATGACAAATAATCATGGAAAAATTACCTTTCTACCTTGTTCATACTTTTCCAGAAATGTTCCTATTCTGAATCAACTTGAATTTATGGAATGCACTAACTTTCAGAGCCAAAAGAAAAAGAATTTTGCATTGTTAATTATTTCTAGATTCGTTCTATGAGCCAGAACACTTAAATAAGTGTTAACCGCACTATAGCAGGAACCAGAACCTCAGCCAATTGGTATGACCTATGCTCTATTATTTTTGTCCTTTGCCTTACCATAAATCAGCTAAAGCAGGAACTTTGATTCATGATCTCTCATAGACTATGTGTTGATGATTAAGAAATCCATATAGGAATAGGAAAATTAGAGTTGTGAATTTGAAAGTCACAAGGCTAAAATGGAATTTGACCTTTTTCATACTCCTCAGGCAATTGATCTAATAGCTAGAGGAAAATAGTCTATATTTGAAAGGAAAAAGAAAGAAAATACAAAATATGTATATGTTCCTAAACAATATTTTTAGGCATTCACTCTCAGTTTTGAGCAATAGGTTCAGAACAGACCTACAGTCTATACATTTCTACTCAAAAAAGAACTTCCAACAGTTCAGAAACAGATCAGAAATATATCCATGCTTATTTTTAATTATGGGCTAACTTTAATGGGATTTTACTTGGGATTTCCCTGATGCTATGTGTTGTTGTAGTTTCCATTATGAACTCTGGACACACATAACATAAAAGCGGAAGGATGTACCATAGAGAATATATTTAAAAGATCTTGAATTGTTTTTATACATATGATCTTTCTGGAGTCTTGCTTTAGAAAAGGAAAAAAAAAAAAAAACAAAACTAATTTCTATACTTCCAACTGCAGAGTTGAAGGGAGAGTTCTAAAAATAGTAAGTTTGAGTTATATATTTCCATGAAACCCATTCTTTGGAATCTGAAGATGGGGATTTCAGTGGCACTTGTTATATTTTATAGGTCAGGCTATTATATTTTGAGGTTTTAATTAAAATGTTATTTCATGGGAATAAGTATTGGAAATGAAAGATTCTTCTTCTGACTAAATAAAATTGAAAACAAAAAAAATAATTCTGCTTAGTTTTCTCATGATAAATGATATGATAACCTCTTTCCCCAAATGACAACCCATACCAACCCAAATCTGGTGCTTTCCAGTTATTATTGTGAGTAATAATATGAGAAAATTATTTTTTGCAAATTTTAACACATTGTAACTGACCATAGGTATTTCTGTCAATCTATTAATTCTCCTAAAACACATAAAGCCTTTCAAGAAATGGTTAAGTATTTTCCCACGTTTCAGTAAAGCTTAAATTTATGAAAAGTACAGTGGTACCTCAGATTCCCCAAAATATGAATAAGTAGGAAATCATCATTCAGACAAGGTCTAAAAATTCTATGTTATGTTAATTTTTGTAGAGTCAAAACCTAAACCTACATAACAGATGAGCTTTGGCCTTTTTTTTTTTTTTTTTAATATGATATATCTGTTTAAAAGCTTAGGGAAAGAACCTGCTTTTAGTGAGGTTTAGTGGACATATTTTTGCAATAACATCTTGTGCAACATTGGTAGATTTAAATTAGCATACATTGTGGCACAATAAAAGCGGTTTAGATAAACAGAATTTTGAGTACTCAGTATCTGCACCATATTCATTTATGGAGTTTTAGTTACATCAAAAATTTAAATTTTTGTCTTTGAATATTCATCAAAAAGTGGAGTCATCAAAGGAATTCTTGGAGCTCATCACACAATTAATCCATTCATGTTCATGTTGAAAACTACTGTCTAAATCAAGCCATGTCCTCAGTAAATAGGACAATTTTGAGATTCCCTTTAAAAGTATACTCATGGACTAAACCAAAGCTGTAAGATAGTCTCTCCCATTCGCTTCATAAATCATTACTGTTTCCAGCTTTAGTATAGAGACACTATTGGATAGTTTACTAGATTCTTGTTGCTTATGTATGATAACCAGAGTAGTTGGCAAGGAAGAGTGTTTTTTCCTACTTTGATAATTTTTTAAATAAAAAATAATTTTAAAAAATCCTGCTTTTTTATAAGATAAGAACAATAGCAGGGCTTACTTTTTTTTTGTTTCTTACAGAATCAAAACTGAAACAAAAATTCAATTCAGACACAATTCAGAAATACCAAAAATAGAATTATTATGTCATTAATTTAAAATCTGAGCTGTCATCCAGGGAAATTTTGTGTAATTTTCCTTTCTAATGTGTTATTTTGAGTGCGATCTGGTGTAAGGAATAACTGATTTGTAGTCTTACTCTTATTCAATCTTACAACAGTGAATTTTCTACTCCACTCTTCCACATTTTCTGTTATGTTGCACCCACATTATTGTTTTGGGAAAAAGGAAATGCACCCTATACACAGAGCCACAAATTAGACCAATTAGTGATTTAATAATGCATATGATCTAATAAATGTCAAAATGCATCATTAACAGAACTATTATTATTGTAATGCATAACCTTCAATTATTTACTCCTATTTTTGGATGCTATGCTCAACCTTTCACTGGTCCTTTAAAGAACTGAAGTGGGAAAGTAGATTTTCAAGAAGCCACCACCATCCTGAGGGCTTATCTGGAATGATGCACATCGTGAGAGGATTGCTTTCTCCCCAGAACTGGGTTTGTTTGGGGGTATCTTAATGTTTTCTATGACAACCTGCTTTCTTTCATTTCACTAATAGCACTTGAAAGATGTACAATAAAATCCTTCATCTCCCACCCTCCTCCAACTAATCATGCAAGGACTAGAGGAAGAATACTCTGGTGAACGGGTATGTCTTGAAGAGAAGTTAGGACATGAAGAGACCATTCAGATCGAACAAGTGAGACAAGCTGCAGTATTCCTCAATCTAGTTTATGATACTTTAGCTATTAAGATTTCAAGAATTTTTAAATGCCCAGTAATTAAAGTGGATTTACTTCTTTCAATAAACATGACCAGTTCTTTAAAAGAAAGGCAATAATTTTTAATGCAATAACATTAGTGTATAATTGGATGTAAGTCTTCTATTTTACTTGTAAAGTAAGATAAGTCTGTAGAAGATAATGTTACCTGCTGGTTTATTGATTTAATTAAAGGGTGCATTTTTAAGAGATGGACAGGAAGCCTCTTGGCATTTCCTTGAGCACTATTTTTCTGATTTATTAAGAAGCAATTTGTGAATAACTATTAACATTTTATTCAATGACTAAGTGTCTTGCTAAGTTCCTATTGTCTTTATTATTCACTTCTACCACTTTCTACTCTTTTTTTTTTTTTTTCTGTATTTAGCAATCTTTTGAAATCTCACAGACTAGTTGCTTCCCAAGTACCCTTACAATGATACATTGCTCTGCTATGCCTAAAGTAAACAGCAGTCCTGGTACACCAGTCACCCAGGACAAGGGATAATGAAGCACACCATGAAATCATGGAAAGAGGAGGAGAAAAGGATAATTTTGCACCTTCTGTGGAGGTGAAATATGTGCTTTTCTTTTTCTTTAACACATGCTGTCCTATGTGCCTGTAAAGCAGCTTTAAAACCTTTTCTGCCCTTCAATATTTATGTCCATGTTAACCATAGTGTTGTTTTCCTGCAACAGAAGATCCTTTTCCTTATTTGACCTAGTGTCAAATAAGCTTTCCTTTTTAAATTTCCAATATGAAAAGTTTTCCACTATAATTCAATGAAGTTAGTATTAAATTTTGTGATATATTTGATAGCACTTTGATGCATAAATAAGACTCATCATTATGAAGTAAAAGAGATTATACTTCAGACAACAAATTTGACTAGCAGATTCCAACACTGTATTTCATAGAAACATCACAGAATCATAGAACTGTTCTGGTTGAAGACACCTTAAAGATCATCTAGTTCCAAATGCCCTGCCATGGGCAAGGGCACTTTCCAATAGATCAAGTTGCTCAAAGTCCCATCCAACCTGACCTTGAACACTTCCAGAGATGAGGCATCCACTTCTCTGAGCAACCTTTTCCAGTGTCTCACCACCCTCACAGTAAAGAAATTTCTTCCATATATCTAAACCAACTCTACTATTTTTCAGCTTAAATATGTTACCCCTTGTCCTATTCACTACTTACCCTTGTCAAAAGACCCTCTCCATCAATCTCGTAAGCACTCTTTAGTTATTGGAAAGCTGCTAGAAAGGTTACCTTGAAGCTTTCTGCAGGCTGAACAGTCCCAGCCCTCTCAGCCTGTCTTCATAGGAGAAGTGCTCCATTCCTCTGATCATCTTCATGGGCCTCCTCTGGACTCAGTCCAACAGGTCCACATCTTTCTTGTGCCAGGGGCCCTTGAGCTGGATGCAGGACTTCAGATGGAGATTTATAGTCTTGTTCTGTATATTGATGCTGAAGGGTCATTACTTGTTTCTATTTCTTCTAGGTTTGGAAATATATCCAGCAGAAGGGAGGCTGTTTGGTAAAAGGAGCTAAGACTTACCTTAAATCAGATTTTGCATGCTAGCAGCATTAGTAAATAGTTTTGTGAAGCTGTTGATATTTGGGAATTTGTCTCTGTCTTTACAGTTAATAAAATTCCAATAATTAATATTAATAAATATGTAGATTATTTTTATTCTTACTTTATCCAAATTATTTCTTTTCAAAATAAGATAAATCAGGTGGTTGAAATCTGGTGATACATTTAAATTTTGTCTTAAGATATTATTCAGTGACTCAAAAGCTAGATGATTAGAATTAAACCCTCAAAAATAAAAATTACCTGTTCCATTAGATTCTTTGTGTTATGGGATTAACTCGCCATGCTATCAGACTTGCTTTTAGCAATGGTTAACACACCTGACATTTAGTGACTTTAAATGCGACCAGATTGCTTTGTCACACAGTAAGGAAAAAAAACCCTAAACCTCCATCTTTAAAATCTCTTTGTTCCTGCTTAGAGAACTTATCTTTTAAATTATTGTGGTATTATCTTCCATTTGAAATCCCTCTGTTTAGGTATCAGATGTATTTCTCTTTTTTTCTGGTCATTTTCTCTTTTTGAGCTTTAGCAGCTTACAGAAATTTCTTTCTGTGACATCTGATCAACAACACAATAATGAAGCTTAAGCTACAAAGAAATTACAGACATGGAAAAAAGGGGAAAGTCTTTAAATTTCTTTTCCATCAGTTCACTTCTAGGTTACTTTTCCCCTTGCAGAACTTTGAAGAGTGCTCTTTTAAAACTAAATGTGACAGTCTTCCACTTGGCTTCTTTCTGTTCTTGAGAACAAAAGCTATGGGAGAACTTTAGTACTCCCTTCAAAAGCTAAATTGCTTCCTAAATTGCTTTCTAGGCATCAAGTCAAAATTCTTTTAGATTTGAGTTATGTGTAGAACAGAAGCTTTCCTGAAAGTCATATGAGTGATGCAAGAAACTTCACGCTAACAAAGCAAATACAAGAGAATGATGTATCCCTGAAGATTTAGTAGTCTCATTTCTTCCAGTCAGGAGCAAATCTTTCTACTTCTACAATAACAAATCACCCAATTTATGGGTGTTCACTAACTCAGCAATGGAAATTAGTCCTTATTGCTATTCTAACAAAGATATTTCCTGTTATGAGTTTGTATATGATAACTCATATTTACCAAAATGACTACTCTAGATGTGAACCTAATTTGCATAATGAATTAATAGCTTATTTGTTCATCTTGACCAAAGTCTTAACTGTTATCTTTTTATGCTTGCATAATGTAACAGTTCCTAGCCAGCATTACACACAAAAGGATGTGTATTTTATTCTGTGCATGGAAAATGAAGGAAAAGTTTGTAGAACATTGATAGTTAGAAACTATACATTGGATTTCTTATATTCCAGACTCTTCAATTTTCAACTTTAGAGAGAGATTTAAAGGTGCTGAAAAGAATTAGTTTAGAAATGTGGACATAGCTTTCAAATCAGGCAAGAGTACTGGTCAAAGACAATTGTCTAGTAAGCATTATGCTTGATATACTTATAAATCAAAATCCCACATGAACTAATTTGTGGACAAATTCAAATGAGCCATATTAAAATGGGGAAAAATCCTCAGTTTGTAAACATACTTACAGGGTATATAAATGGTAAGTCCTGATCAGCCAGTGCCAATTGACCACAAGAATACAAATCTTTGACAATACCTGAGCATAATTATGCAGAAAGTACCACCCGGAAACAATGTTAACCAAACCAATTTTAGTAGATGTTATTACTTTACCCTTACTTTGACTGCCTAGGTGTTTTATCAGTTCCTTGCTAATCATCTGGGCTCCTTCACTAAAGAAGACAGGAGGTTTCACCACTTTAGATATTAATTTTGTTATTATATTATCCATTCTCTACAGCTGCCATTTTCTTTCTGTTAAATAGTAAGCTACCATAAAATATTAGACTCCACAAGTCATTTCAGGAGGCCAAGTTTAGATGAAATTAATTCTGCCTCATGTATAAAGTAAACATCACAACATGTATAGAAAAAAGAAAGGCCAGGGGGAAAAAGGAAAAAGAAAACAACACACAAAAAAACCCAAAACCAAACAACAAATTCACAACTTCTGGCACTGTCTCATCACCACCATTAGATCCTAAATTATTTGATTGCATTTTTAGATTTTTTTTCCTTAGGTTGTTGTACAAATAACAAAATGGAGCATCTAAGCTTCAAATCATTTAAGCACAGAATAACTCCCATTGGAAGTGACCTGTGAAGGTCTGACTCCTGTTCAAATTAGAGTCAACTTGGATATCAGACCATGTTGCTCTGGTCTTTCAGGACTTGAAAACAGAGCTTGTATAACATTTCTGGGCAACCTGTTGCACCTGCCTGACTGTCCTAAGAGTTACTTGCACAAAATATAAATATTTCACTTCCGAGTAGCAATAGTATGCAATGCTAAAGTCTGTAAATACTAAGTATTTAGTTAATTAGTGTCATATTCAAAAGTGAAAACTTTTGCTGACTTGAGTAAATTAAGAAACAATATGGTTCCTGAGATTTGCATTGTCACCATAATTACAAATCAAGGGCTGCTGTTATCCAAAGGCGTACTGAAAAAAAATAATTAAAAAAAAGTAATTTAAAGAAAATATCATTTTAGAACGAACAAAAAATTGTGTAGATATGAACATAAAATAATCTACTTCTAGTACATGTAAGGAATTGACTAATTTTATACCAAGGAAGATAAAAGATTTTAATAAAAATGTTATGTACTGAAAGAAAATATAGTACAAGGGGAACAAACATGAAAAAGCCTTTTATTTTTCTTCTATTCAGTGTACGTTTACATTTCCTTATTTATTATTGAGTTTTCAATTTAATAAAAAAGAGTAAATAATGGAGATATGTTGCATATATATATGGTTTTAATAACCAAAAATAGATGAATTACAAGGAAATATGAGTGGAGAATCATTTTGCATATCTAAATAATCATATAATAAATCCAGTGTATTGCTTAATAGTACATTGTGGTTAAGAATTCACCTGAAAGCCAACAATCTCATACTTGAATGCATATGGTACTTTTCTGAAAAATTATGGTTTTGATTCATGTGGTATTTCAAAGTTAAGAAAAAAACAAACAAACAAAAAAAAACACATGACAGCCAAAATCCAATAAAGGCACATATACCATGAATTGAGCATATTTCAGTGTTAAAAATTTAAGCCATCTTTTAAATCTTTAATAAACTTCTTTCTCTTACAAGTTAATTTACTGAATTTCCCACAGTTCCTGCTGCCTTCAAGTAAGCAAGTGTCTTTCACTGTACACACCCATTATGGCTACTCAATGCCTAATGTTTAAATAATATCCCTATTTCTCAATTTGTAATGAAACCTGTGCAGAAACAAAAATGAATAAAACCCCCCATAAATCTGCTATAGTTAATTTTTCCTAGGAATTAGACATAAATAATGATGACATAATTAATACTTCATGTAGATTAAAATCTACTATTTTAAAGTCATAATAATTCTTGCCATTTTTTTTGAAAACTGTTAGAATGAATTGGAAATTTTATGCAGAATGATTAATGAATAGGGTATATTTATTAGACATATATTATGTGGAATATTTAATTGCACACTCATCTTCCTCACAGTATGTCATTGCCAATCTGTGAGATAAGCAGAGCAATAGTCAATATTAATGGCCTTTGATCATATATATCATGCTCTAATTTGATACTAAGTTGTAAAAAAGTGTAGAAGTTCCAAAAAGTGCTCTTTAATCCAGGCCAATTTGGAATCATGCCACTTTAAGGTGATTAACCTGCAATGGGTTCTTGATCTAGTACTACTAATTATATGCATAATTAAGACTTTTGAGTCCATTATAATGCCAAGAGCAGAGTAGCCTGATACCAGGCAGCAGTAGAATGATAGCTATACTTAGCTTAACTGATCGACGCTAGAAAGAAAAGCATCTCAAGTTGTGAATCGAAATCTCTAAGTAGAATATTTTTAATTGTATGTATTGATTATGAAAAATAGATTTTGCATGTGAATATATTAGACATTTAGTTCCAATAACACTAATAGTAGTAGCAAAATTGTAACACCAGTCATAACAAAGGTCTGAAGAGCTTTAGCTACAAGAATAACCAAAAATGGATTTGCAAATATCACCGAAATCTCTGAGAACTGTAAGAGACTTGTGACCATATAAATAGTTTCTCTCATATTCAGTTAAATATCGCTGTCTACAAGGCCAAAAAAAAATCTCATTAACTTTCTCCAATAATTTTTCAATTATACTAACTCAATGGTTTTATCTTGAGATTTTTTTATTTTGTTTTGTACTTTCTGGGGGAAGGTGGGGAGTGAGAAAACACCAGCCAAGGCCAATACACAATGCTATTTCCTTTAACTGACCGATGAACATGTGAGCCTGAAGATCCAGTCATTCACTGTGTTGCAGGAGTCATGTTCTGAAGCTTTCTTTGACTGGGGATGTTATTTAAATGATTGGCAGTTCATGCTCCAGCTGTGTTTCTAATTGAATTCTGTGCTGGTAGAGTCAGTTAAACTCGGTTTGGAAAGGACCTAATACACAATGTCCTCCAGGAAATTTAAAAATGTGAGTACCTAATTTGCAGATCTGAAATTACTTCAGGGTAGATATAGATACTTAAGTAGGTATCTCAGCAAAGTTAGCTGTGCTCGTAAGAGCTCTATTGATACGAATTTCAGTAATGAAGAAAATATCAACGTTTTAATAATCTAAGTCTAGGAAGGAGTTTTATGAATTATTTTATTTGAATATGTGTCTATATTCACCTATGCAGTAGCACACTTGTTTAACTGGTTTATTTAACCTGGTGTGTTAGGTCTGACTGAGATGGAGTTAATTTTCCCCATAGCAGCCCTCACAGTGCTGTCTTTGCATTGGTAGCTAGAAAGATGTTGATAACACACCAGTGTTTTGTCTACTCCTGAGCAGTGTTGCAGAGCATTAACACTGTCTCTCCAAAATTGCTCACTCGCCATGTGGGTTGGGGACAGGCAAGACCTTGGGAGGGGTCTTCTTAGATATTCCATGCCATATGGAGTCTGTACAGCAACAAAGCAAAGAGAAAGGAGTGGGGTAGGTATTCGTCATTATGATGTTTGTCTTCCAGAGCAACAGTTACGTGTGCTGCAGTCCTGCTTTCTGGGAAGTGGCCAGACATCATCTCTTGATGAGAATTAGGGAATAAAATCTTCTGGTTTATCTTCTGTTGCAGTCTTTGCTGCTGCTTTTTTAAATCACTGTTATCTTGACCCCCAAGTGTTTTTCCATCTTATTTTCTCCTCAGTAAGCTTTAATTAAGTTGCTAAGATTTTGTGAAACCATTTTTTCTTTCTTTTTATTTCTCCTTGTACACTCCACAAACCCCAGCACAAAACAAGTGTTATAAAGATGAATCCCCTGTGGAGCATGTCAGCTGTCATACTCACAGGCTTGTCTTCCTTTAATGAAACCATAAACTCTTTGCTGCTACAGAAAGCCTTGCTTACATAAGCTGTAATCTATTTTCTGAATGGAAATTTTGTAAAGGCTCTCAGTTCTTCAGATAGATGTTAAAATTTCTTACAGGGGCTTAATTTGGGATTAGGTATAATCCTTAGGTTAGATTTCAAATTTATTTTTCTTCATAACACAAAACATTCTTGTTGATTTGGGCCCTGATCTCAGACGGTATGAAATATCCATTGTACAATTCAAAATGTCACTATCCTTGGGATTTTCATAATCCATCTATTTTCTGGTTTACAGTTACAACCTTACAGAAAGTAGTGTTTATTTTTTATAATACTGGCTACTCACTAATCCTGTTTCATGACTGAAATTTACACTGTTTTATGTTTCTCCTTGATTATTATACATACGAATTTAAAACAAAAACAAAAAACAAACCAACCAAAAGGAAAAAAATAAAAGCACCATTCCATTAGTAAGACCTAAGGATGTGCTTTGGCTGTGAATGAAGGCTAAATTTATTTCACAACACTTCATATGTCATGAAACAGCTTAAGCAATTTTTCAGAGTGGATGGATAACCTATTAACTAGCATAATAAGCAATGACTTGGTATATCCCTGATGAAGTCTTTCCATCTCAGATGTCTTAGAAAGGCCTTGGATGAGAGATGGAGTTCAGTTCATCTAGCTCTGTCTACAATGTCTATGGCTACATCTGACACAGTCATCCAGAATGCTATTATGTTCAGTGGAGAGTGACAAGTGCTTCTACTGCACAATTCCTTTTACCTTGCAGAAAAAGAAAACAAGTGAAGAATTCATCTGAAAATTCCTGTTTATCTCCATCTCCTATGAATAGAGATGACAGCACACATGCTTATGCTATAGATGCTGAAAGCTCAATGGAATGAATTTTGTGTGTAGTTGTTTTGCATTGTATAGAGAGGATTTCAGTTATTTTACATTGTATAGGATTTCACAGTTTATGAATTTTAATTTGGGAAATTCAAAATAACGTGCATGGTGAAAATATGATGAATGTCTAAACAAGAATAACTCCAAATTATCTTTTAGTACTCAATAAAAAACATCTTTGACTCATATAGATATTTCTTTGAAAATGTGAAAACAATCTTCAGCTAGAAGAAAATTAGGAAAAAAAAAAAAAAGCAGAACTGATTATACAATTACACAAATTCATGACATCATGGTCACTCCTCTCAGTTCTGATTGGTATTATCTATAGATCGTGTTAGAACTTAAAATAAAAAATTACCAGCAACTGATCATGATTTCAGGAATGGTCATGAATATTGTATGTTCTCCATGTGAGAAAAGACTGAATATAACTTTTTGCCTCTCACTGTGAGAAAAAATGATAGCTGAGTGTGAAGTATAGTGGATGAGAAGGATCTGTGACATCATAAGGAAGGTAAATAGGGAATATTTGAATTTGATTTTCTTTCCTTTTTTGTTATTTATTTTATTTTTACTGCAGGCCACTATGAAATTTTTACAGGCCACTATGAAATTTCTAAGCAGGAATTTCTAGAAAACTTCTAGCAGTTAGCTTTCTTTCCCACCCACTTCCACACCCATTTTACAATCATAAATCTCTGCCTCAGAATATCATATAGGTAAACATTAAGAAAGATAGACAAATTAAAACATGATGAATGGATCAGCTGCTTGAATGATCTGGATGTAGACTTCATCTCTGCAATTACTAGTAGAGATTTCCATGAAACTGAGAAGATAGACTAAGCAAGAACTGCTGTGTAAACTGTGTCTTACAGTTGTCTTAATGCCTCTGCTACTGGCAACTGCCATAAACAGGAAGGTAAAATATAAGGACAGTTATTCTGACTTGGTATTGTTCTCATTTTCTTGTAACAAACCTAAAAAGAAATGCAAGTGAAATCTCACCGTGAAGTGTAAAAGTGCAAGTCAGTGAAGGATCTATTTCTTGCTTTCAAGAATCTCCATCCAGATCTTACTCTATTTTCTTATTTCCTGAATAAAAAAGTAAATGTTCTACAGAACCTATTATTTAGCATCTAGTAAATTAAAAATCTATTAAAATTTGCAAAATACAACAATTGTATTACATGTGTGAAAACTCTTAACTG
This sequence comes from Sclerurus mexicanus, assembly GCA_013396755.1. NCBI lineage: Eukaryota > Metazoa > Chordata > Aves > Passeriformes > Furnariidae > Sclerurus > Sclerurus mexicanus. The sequence continues at coordinate 15,593 of VWZF01007070.1, read as the reverse complement.
TTATATAAAGATGAAACTCCTGTTTGTCCTAGAGTTACAATATATGGATGCTAGGGTTGTGCCTATTTTTATATCCAGTGCACTTAGCCATCAATTCCTGGAGTCATCCAAAAACTTCCCATCTAGTTTCTGCCTAGTGAGAAAATGGAGAGGCTTAAGAGCTGTTTATTGACTGTAACCCTAGCAGACTTCCCAACTATTTGACTAGTTGTTACATGAGCTCTCCAAGTGGATCTTTGGACAGTCCACATGTTCCTTCCTGATCTGCATGGATCAACTGATAATTGTTACTTCTAGACTTAACTGTGTTGTTTAATATCCCAGAAAGTCTGCAGAAAACCTGGTCATCCTAGAGACTTCTGTAGCAGTTGCTACTGTACAACAGGCCAAATTATATGTATTTAATTTTAAACAGTGAGTAGAAACTGTTCCTGAAGATACAGAATTGTCATGTAAGGCAGCTTTTTGTATGCAGTTAACACAGAATGTGTTTTGTACATATCTTAAGACAACAATAGGTTATGCAAGTAGTCATAACTGGACTAAAGTTTTGTGGGCTTTTTTCAACACCTACTCAGTTTATAACAAAAAAAAAGATATAATGCTGATTTACATTTGAAATACTGTCCTTAGTGGGGGTGGGGAGGGGGACTGGGTTCTGCTATATTTTCTTGTTGGCTGAGAAAGACAAAGCAGCATGATTTTTTTCTGTTTCCTAGGGAAACTGTGATGCGTACTTGAACTTTCCTGTGTTCCTTGTAGTTCCATTATCCGGTTCCATCCTTGTAGTGAAGATTCATTGCTTCCCCCTTCTGTCTCATGTTCTTCTTATCATTGATTCTAGATAAAGATTTTATAAAAAGCTATGTGGAAGGAAGGCATTGCAGTTGTCTTGAGGAAAAATATTAACCTTCTCCTAGCTTTAACTGATTTGGGGATCATTTTCAGTTGTACTGCACAAAGACAGTAACTTGTTACAGAATAAGACTTTAATACTTAATAGACAAATAACTACTTGGCAATCTACTTTGTTGAGGAAGTTATTTTTTCTCTGATAGCCTATCATTCAACAAGATCTTTATAAATCTATCAACAACAGAATCTAAGATGAACATTTTTGGTCTGAAATGGAGACATTTTCCCTGCTTGGAATTTCAGTTTGGTTTAGGAAGAACAAACCCATGATTTCAACATCAGAACCAGTGTGCTGTTTTCTTTGTGTTAAAATATTTCTCTCTGAAAATGCCTTATTCTTCTAGAAATATGACAGAACTGTAGTTTTGACCCAAGTAACTCTTTCCTTACACCTTCAGGGACCCATGAACAATTTTTGAAGTAGAGAGACTATTCAGGATTTCATATTTATATAGAAAACCCTTCCTTCTCACTGAAATTATCAACCTCAATCTCCAAAGGAAAAAAAAATCATTATCTGCTTAACAGATGAAGGGAATAAAAGTAACTATAAAGTCAGTTGGGTATTTTTGAAAAGGTACCTTTTCACTCATTCTCTTACTCTTACAGGTCAAAAAGGAAAGACTGAGAGATAAAAAACCTAAACATGCATCACGGACATATAGAGACAGAGCCAATTATCTTTAATTAATGTTAGTATGTTTGCTCAGATCACAATCAGAGTGTAGGTTAAGACCATATAGCTTAGAGAAACATACTTTCACCATTTGAAAACTATATTTTTACCCCATTTACTTATGAATATGTTCAGTTCTCAGCTTCATTGCTCTATAGTTGCATGAAGTCATTTATAAGAGCAAGTGTACAATTATGTTGTAGCTTGCTTTCTGATGGAGTGAACATCCAGTAAACACTTAAATACACTACAGATGAGTCAAGTACTCAAGGTTATGTTTGGATACTTGGAGAAATATGTTAGCTGCTTTAAAGTAACTGTACTTGAGAAGAGAATCTTAGATGTAATTTTTACTATTTCTTGGTCATTGCAAGTTTGTTATTATTGATACCATTCTTATTCTTTACATTGTTAATGAGGAGAGAACCACAGTGTGTTGAATACTGCTTGAGCATTAGCTATCCATGACCTAAAATATAATAATTTAAATTCTTAGTGCAATGGATTTCTCTCTGCCTTAAATGTTTGATTAAGCAAAAATAATTGGTTTAGATAAGTGATTAAGAAAATGAGAAAAAAAATAACCCAGTAAGCAAAACAAAATTGAATCCTTTTGATATTTCTTTCCAGCAGTTTTACAAGAAGAGAACAGAATCTGGTATAATGTCCTTTTTATTAATTATCTAAGTCATCCCTTTATATAAAATCTTATTATTAAGAACTAGACTAATATCACTTCACAGTGGAGGACGTTAACTGAACGATATTTGACCCTTTCTCTATAGAATCTCATTCATTTACATTACCCCAGCCTCTCAGCTACCACAGATTTCTTTTTTACCCCTTTTTTCCCCCCTTAAAATAAATCTTACTTTTTATTGTTAATGTGCTTTCTGGCACAAATGTTGTTGTGGAACTCTCACTTACTCCAGTGGCTTCCCCACTTGAAAACAACAGAGACCTCAGAGAATGGATTCTGTTCTCCACTGAACAAATTTATTCTTCTACAGAGACATGAATAACCATGCTGGGCTTTGCTACTCTGATAGCAGAGGGAAAGGGTTATCCACTGACCTGAGCGGAACAGGTCAGGTGTGTCCTTAGTCAATATGTTACCAACATGAGGTAGCCCCCTGCTGATGATTGATCTAAAACAGATGTTCTATGAACTTTGTGGTTTCATTAAGGCAAATCTGTCACATATGTTAGTCACTGAAGGAGCTGTTTTATAGTTCACTTTCTCTTCTGTCAAATCACATGAGAGCAAGAAGATAAGGATGATGTGGGAACTGTACATTAGGTATACTAGCTGTAGTTGTTAACACGGTTTACCTTAAAGGTAAAGAAATTTAGTAGCTGAATAGCAGCAAGTTCCTTGCAAATAATGTCTAGCAGACAATCGCACATGAGCTAGAAAAGTATCCAGTTAATCTGTAGGGAAGTTATAAAGAAATGCAGGTATAATTCAGAGCCCAAGAGACCTAAATTCTCTCCTTCCCAAACAGAGCAGATTAGGCAATAATTTCTGCAGTAGGGCCTCTGCTATGCCCTGGTAGGACTGAAAGAAAAAACCTCATTCTCTGTGCCCGGAAACTGTCAGCAAAGGAAGAGGCAGCCCTGTTATTGCCAAGGGTTGGATAGAACTCATTCACTTTGTACTGCTCATCCAAAAGGCAACGGACAGCACCAGTGTTTGAGCTACAACATGAACTTGATTCAGGACTGCAGAGATAACCCAGCTAATGAAAGGCCCTGCAGTTTATAGCTGGCTTTGAGGTCCCTGGAAACATTCAAGGCCATGTTGGATGGGGTTCTGAGCAACCTAATCTAACTGAAGATGTCCTCACTTATAGCAGGGGAGTTGGACTAGGTGAACTTTAAAGGTTCCTTCCAACAAAAACTACTCTATGAATCTATGACTCTAAATTCTGTATTGGAAAACATGAATAAATAGTCAAAATCAAACAAACTGCTAAACTTTTTTAACCAGCTCCCTAGCAAAATCATTATATGAACTTCAGTACAAGTGATGCAAACACTGAATATGAGAAAAATTAATCCCAGCCATGACTGAAAGGACCGTACATAAGACAAGCATTATTTAAAAAATCTCAGCAAGGAACTTAAAGTTCTTAAAATGTATTTGGTTTTATGTTCAAATTATAATCTAAATTCAAAACATTCCCTCCAAGCAAAAAACAAAAAGAGGAAATAGTAAATCATCACATAATGTTCATTGTAATTGATATGACACAAGTTATTTAAATTATTTATGAGACTGTTATACAATGAAACTGTCAAGGATCAATCTTAGCCTGAAAATATAATGAATTCTGAATACTTTCAAACCTTCCTCATAAACTGTGTTTTTCTGCATCCACTGAAAATTGTGCTTTTCATGTGCTAATTAGGGTGTTGGTGGATTAACAAGACTATGGATTTCATATGGTGCACCTACGTGCTCAGAAGGCTTAGGAAACATTTGAATTTAAATCCAGAACTTTTTTTTCCTCAGTTTTTTTTTTCTAACAACTTTAACTGTTATTAGGTATTTTACTGAAGACTTTTATTTCTGAGACTGCTGCAGCCCCTTCAGTGACATATACACAAAGGTGATCTGCACATTGACACTGGTTACAGACATACCTGATGAAGCAGGAAGCATTACTGAAAGGAACAAAATTGGCTCTGCCAACTTGTTGGTTCTTTAACCTTTTGGGTTGCCTGAGATGAACAGACTTTTTTAAGAATATATCTTACCTGAGAAAATAAAACCAAACCAAACCAAAAAATCCACCAAAAAAACTACAACAGCAAAAAATCTAGCTTCTGAGAAAATCCTGTAAAAATAGGACAATAAATAAAAAAAAAGTATATTACTTGTAAGTTTTGGGAACGCCATATAGAATTTTTCAGATATGATAGAATTCTAGTGAGAGATTCATGAAACCTAGAAAAAGAGTTTTCAGAATACATACTTTGTAGTAGCAATAATTGTTTTGTATAGTCATCTTTCCTCAGCACTAATTTTAGTGTTCTCTTAAAACGTGACTAGCAGGTATTTATAGAACTTCAAAATATATATTAAAGGGTACTGGAAAAGTATTATTTCACCTTAATTTTGAATCTGGTGACAAATGACATAGGTTGTAGGTGAGAATGAAAAAAAAATCTATCTGCTAGGATGTCTTCATTTTAATCAAGAGCTTTTTAAACTCTGTTGGAGCAGCTACTAGCTATTGAAGCTTCTTACTAGATGTTCTAAGTGAAGATTCAAAAGTACTTTGGCTCGTAATAAATTCTGTGCTGTTGATCACAACAGGTGTTCTGCAACTATTTTAGCTACCTGAAAGGGCATAGTTTAAACCCATCATAATGCTTTCTTCACAGTCTTCACATTGAAAATATCATATCAATCATGATAGCTATTCCATACAAAGGAATTCTATATGACCAAGTGTTGTGATGCCAGTGATGTTTCAGTGAAGGTTTCTGTTGAGTACTGGAGTTGAAAGACTTGACTATATATGCACTCACTAAAGTTAGATATGCCTCATCAACTACTACTGACCCTGCATATATGACAATGTTGCTTCTTGACATTTTGGAGAGGGAATGACACTAGAGACAGGGAAGAAAAGCCTATTTCTGTTTCATTCATCCTGTTGAAGCAAAGAATTTTAGAGAGTATGAGCACAGAAGAAGATTACTTGGGGAAAGGCATGGCAAAAATTGTTTCTGTTGCTATTCTGGTAGTGATGGTACGAATTTTTATATTCTTTTTTCTCTGTGGTACAGAATCATGGTTCTGATATGGTAATATAATATGACTTATCAAGACTCATCTAAGGAAAAAAAAAGAATAATGTCTAAAGGTATTTAGGTATCTAAAACAAGTGCAATCATTTGTGTTCTTTCTTTATTGACTGTAGAAGTACTGTAGAGGGCTAGTTTAGACTAAATATTAAAATTCATGTAATTTTAGGTAAAGTGTTTTAGGTATCTTTAAATATAAAGGCAGCAATGAATATAAGTAAGGTGACAGCTGTCTATAGAAGAATAATGTATACATGTAACCCATCACTGTGGAAGCATTCCAATTTTTTATGGGTTTTTTATATATATAAAATTAATTTTAGGGTAATAACATACTTTAGATTGAAATACGGTCACCTAAATTAATTCTTTCTAGTGTTGTTTTATGGAAAATCTGTTTGTTTGTTGTTTTGGGTTTTTTTCATGTTCATAGCTTAGTAGTGTTTTCTGGCTCATCAGCCATGAAGGCTTTTTCATGTATTTCAAAAGCCTAGCAGTAAAAGCCTTGCCAAACATTCTCTTAACTATGGTCATTGCTGTTGATGTGCCAAGGCACCCAGCCAGTACAAGTCCCAATTATTTTCCTTCCCCAGGCAATAAACATTTTCACTACACTTCCTACTCTCCTCCAATTCATATAGTGAGCTCTGCAAACCAATCAGAAGCGGAGTGAAGGAAATGCTGCCCCGTTGCAGGCATTTGTCTAGGCAGTTGATAGCACAGGCAGAGCCTGAACACAGCCAAGTGACAATATACAAAATCAAGCCCACTTTTAATCCACTGCCTTCCTCCCATGAGGCACAAAAGCTGAACCTGCTGGAAGTGTCATTAAAGACTCAAGTACAGGATGGTTAAAGAGAGAGAAATAGCAAATGAATGAGCACAGCATCAAGAGAAATGGAAAAAGGAGAGGAGAGGAGACGGGAGGGGAGGGGAGGAGAGAGGGACGGGGGGAGGGAGGGAGGAGGGAAGGAAGGTAAAATAAAGAGAATGAAATGAAGGTTTTGGCTAAAACCCCCTTATTTATCTAATTTCATATCAGTATCTCTTAACATGCTTTTCTATTTAGATGAATAAACAACTGAATCTTGAGCTTACTAATGATGATCAAAGGGCTGGAGAACCTCTCCCATGAGGAAAGACTAAGAGAATTGGGATTGTTCAGCCTGGAGAAGAGAAGGCTTCAAGATGACCTAATTGCACCCTTGCAGTACCTGAAGGGGGCCTTCAAAAAAGATGGAGAGAGACTATTTACAAGGGCATTTAGTGACAGGACAAGGGAGAATGCCTACAAACTCAGAGTAGGTTTAGATTAGATACCAGAAAGAAATTCTTTACTGTGGGAGTGGTGAAGCATTGGAAGAGATTGCCTAGAGAAGTTGTGAATGTCCCATTCCTGAAGTGTTCAAGGTCAGGTATGATAGAGCTCTGAGCTACCTGGTCTAATGAATGGTGTCCCTGCAGGGGGGCTGTAACTAGATGTTCTTTAATATCCCTTGAAACCCAAATCATTCTATGGTTCTATCATTTGCCATGGGTTGCAGTGGAGGATTCTCTGCTTTTGTACCTGGAATATCTCCTCTTCCTTCTCTGATTGTGATGTCTGCAGGGCTTTTTCTCTTGCACTGTTCACAGTCTTTCCCCACAGTTGCTTCACAGTGTTTTTTTTACCCTTTCTTAAGTATGTTATCATAGAGAAACTTCCAGTGTCACTGACTGTCTCAGCTTTGGCTAGTGGTGAGTCTGTCTTGGAGCCAGCTGGAACTGGCTGGAAATGTCCTATTTAGGAACAGTTCCTGGTGTCTTATGACACCAGTCACTCCTGCAGCCCCTAGTCCACTGCTAGAACCTTGACATATAAACACAATAGAGTGCTCTTGTTGCATATTTATGTATATGTGTGTGGGAGTGGAGTTACAGTATAAGTTTTCTCTGTATTGTAACATGGATTCCCTGTCTTTTTTCCCTGAATCACCCTTCTTCTTCCCAAAACCCCTTGAGAGAATCCTTATCTCCCTACCTTAGTATGCAGGAATCCTTTCTTGTAGAGCTAGGTTAAGTCCCCTCATTGGCCCTTAGTTAACTCCTTTCCCATTGGTTGTTAAACCTTTAAATACCCCGACCCATACTGAATAAACCTCTCTCTCTCTGCACCCTCCCCAGTGGTCTCTGTGTGTCTCTCCCATAGGACATCTCGGGTACCGCGTGGGCGGGAGGGGGGGCGAAGGGGAAGCACTCCACTCAGCTGTCGTATATGTATTTCTGAAAAATTTATATGTAGTTGAAGTAAATAATTTCTGTCTATACCCCAAGTAAGATTTTTTCCCCCAGGGAGTTAAATTTTGTGATCATTAACTCATAGTTCTCACAAATCCAACTGACTAAACATTCAGAGAGATAAATCAATGCACTGTATCGAACTGAACTCAGTTATAAAACAGATAGTGTCCGATTTGTTTAGTGTGGGTTTCTTTTTCCTTAATTATTACTCTTTATTTCTCTGAACTTGCAGATGTTTAAGCTATAACATACGAACTGCTCAGGGACTATAGGGAATTCTTCTAGATTAGTTTTTCTTGATACAACAGCCTTTACCTCTTGCACACTGCTACCAAATCTAGGAATTCTTGCTGTTTGGTTACAAAGATAACATGCTTTGATAGAATAAATCATTTTATCTCCCATAGCAATTTGAGATGTGAGGGATATATATATGTGTAGACCTTACAAAAAGTTTTATTTCATTGTTTGAAAAGATTAACAAAGAAGACTTACAGCAGTGAAAGTCTAGAAGACTTCTATGGAACAAGTTATAAATGAAAACAGGTCTCCATGCTACAGAAATTAAAATTGACATCAAACTTTTCTTAAAAAGCAGAACAAATGTTTTATCCATGACCTGCACAATATGTAACCCAAGGCAACATTCTGGGGAATTTGAAGTTCAGGAGCTGGAAATCTGGTGATTGATGAAGAACACAGAAAATATAATAATGTTGAGATGTGACATGACACTAAAAGGGTGAAAATAGGCATCAAGGGTTTGAACAGATATGTATATCCTTGCAATAAGTGGGAGAAGTAAAGAAGTGGGATTAGATCCCTTGTACAAGAGTTGTGGGAACAGGCTGCTTGGTTGTTTGGTGAGTTTCTTTTTGTTTTTTTGTGGGGTTTTTTGGTTGGTTGGTTTTTATGTTTATGGGTGTTTGTTTCCCCCAAAATTACTTTTAATCTGTTAATTGGTTTAAATAAAACATATTAAGTTCTTTGACCCTTTTCTTTATAAATAAATGCCTATCATAGGAATTAAAATGCCTGTATTACTTGACTTAGTTACTATTCTACAGGGAAAAACTCCAACTTAGTTACTACTCTACAGGGAAAAACCCCATAAACCTTCCCTTCTCTGCGAATGCTTCTTTTACTCACACTTCAACATATTCTTGATAAAAGATTTTCTTTTCAGTTCCTTTTTCTTTCATCCCATGGAAAGACCTGTATTTCACTATGCTAGAAATTGAACACTAACTTTATTATGGCCAGGCTCCAGTACCTGATTTTTTTGTTTTTCTTATCATTTAAAAAAGATCTAATATGGGCAGTTTGACTTAGTCTGTCCCTATATTAAAAAAAGGATTCCTTTGTTACAGGCACCTTGTTTGTTTTCAGAATTTTAAAATTAATTATTTTCTTAATTGTAATTCAAAGGTTTTCATGCCTTCTCTTTAAGAAAAAGTGATGAATTCTGTCCTTTCCGAAAGTGAAATATTAAACTTCTGTTGATCAAAAAAACCCAAAATAGTTGAGCAAAAAATTTAGATAATTTTGCTATTACATTCATAAAAAGTACTCTTTTACCTTTTAGCTTTTTTGTTCAACATCCTTTTAAATTCCTATGTTCTGTAAACTGTGTAGCGACCAGTAGGAAACAGAAAGTAAGTTAAGAAAAGAAGGGGTCAAATTACTCAGAAATTGTGCTGTTAATTAACATTTGCAAGATCAGTGTGTGCAAATTGAAATAGGTCTCAGGCTTCTTACCTTGGCAAAGGTCGATGATGTGCAGATGTGAATGGAACCTTTATCAAGCATTCAGGTAGGCAAAATTGTGGTGCTTGAAATAACTGTCCAGAACACAGATGAATTCTGTTCATTTCATTCTGCTTATAAAATGCTTTGCTATGTTGACATTTGGAACCCTGGAGGACAGCCACACTTCAGTGAACTGATGTTAGATATTGGTTCAGCTGTATCAGTTCTGCCGGAACCTATTTACTAGCTAACAAAACCTAAATTACATTTGGAAGCTTATTTGAAGAAAGCAATCCTTGTGCTTCATTGCCCTAGTTTAATGCACTGCTGATTCAGTACACTTGTCAACACGTGTAATTCTTCAGAGAAACCTATTTTTAGCAGCCACAAAAAAAAAATATTAAAAAATCACCAGTTGTTTTTTGTTGTTGTTGTCTATTAAAAGTGTTCTTCATGTAACAGAGATGAAAATAATAGCATTGCTTTGATTATGTGAACCAGTTAAAAGTTAACCTGAAAATGTAAATGGTATCCTGCCTCCCTGATAGCTACCACTTTTAAGGAGCACAGGTATCCCAGAAGGCCCATGTCACTTCTACCAGTCTTTTGTGAATAAGTTTCTGTTATGTGGTTTTGGTTTTTTTTTTTTGGTTATGGTTTCTCAAATGCAACTGAAATAGGATTTTAAAGAAATGGGCCAAGCCTGTCCTCAAACAGTAAAGTTCTGAAGGTCAAGACAATAGCTATCAGAGGAGCTGTCTATCAGAGGGGCCAATAGAGTCCTGCCTCACATTTATGTGAGTGTGTGAAGGTCTGTACTGGAGTGGATCTGTGTCTTGGGGGCTCATATGTTCACCTTCCAGTAAATGGCAGGCTTAGCCTAAGGGAAGAATACTATCTATATCTGTAAAGAAACCAGGGGAGGAAAAATAGGGGAAAAAGAGCTTATTAAGTAAACAAGCAAGCAAAGCCAATTCTAGCTAAAGAACAAACAGTTGAAAACTGGTCATGAAGTCAAATCACATTTGAGTTTTATTTTCTAATCCTCAAGAAAGGGAAGTTCACCAACAGCCTTGCAAAAACTTTAGTGAAGGCATTCTATTTTTTGCAAGAGTCTCAGTTTACAGGCCTCTATCTCAAATTTCTGTTTAAATTATCAAGACACCTGGGGAAATGAACAATAAGACACAAGGATAAGCTTAAAAGGTGTGCTAAATCATTATCGAAGGAGAAAAGCATGGCTTTCATATCTTTTCAAGTATCAGATACGCAGAGTCAACAAAAGGTATGTGAGCACCACCATGTGACTTATTCTCTTGGTTTATGGTATTGCATCTATGGATGGAGAGCATCCTCTCAGCCCTTACACTGATAATATGCTTGCACTAGGTAGGAGGAAAACTTTAAAAATTGTTTATATAATTTTCAGATTTTGTTGGATAAAAGAAATGATAAAATGTCCCTTCAACCAACAAGTTGTAATTCTGTAAGTTTCAGAAGATCAAGTAGTTCTAATTAAGAACTGACTAACCAAATTAGTGTCTCATAATGCATATCGTAATAACAGGACACAGATGCTACTAAATCTTGATGAGTGTTATTGTGAATGCCTGGAGCCGCCACAGATAGACAGCATATATTAATATCATGTTCACTCAAATTGGATACTAGTGCTGTCTGCCACAGGGACCACCTAAGGCAAAAAGCTTACTTACATACCCCTATTTCTATATATATGTAGTAATATACCAATTCTGTTATGTTTTATGTAGTAGCTCATTCAAGGAAGGAGAAATTCACTTTATTAATGTCTAGTTTCTTCTGGGACAGAGTTTATTTTCTTCTTAGTAGCTTAGTACAATGATGCTTTTTTGCTTTATTATGAGAAAGATGTTGGTAACACCTTGATGTTTTGGTTTTTGCTAAGTAGCGCTCACCCTCAGTCAAGAATTTTTCATTGTCTCTGCTAGTGACGAGCTCCACAAAAAGCTGGGAGGGAGCATGGCCAGGACAGATGACTCAAACTGGCCAAAGGAATATTCCACATCATAGAACATCATGCCCAATATGGAAACTGTGGGAGTTATCCAGGAGAGGACCCATTGCTGTTTGGGAATGGGCTGGGTATTGGTCAGTGGGTGGTGAGAAATTATATTGTGTATCACTAGTTTCTATTGAGTTATGTTAAACTCATCACCTCTCTTTATCATGACTATTAATATTTATAGAATATTTAGTATTAATAATAATTAATAAGAAATTAATAATTATTAATAAGTATACAAGTATTATAAATATTATAATATTTTTGTTCAATTATTAAACTGTTCTTATCTCAGCCCATGATGTTTACCTTTTATTTCCAATTCTCCTTCCTACCAGGACTGAGTGGTTTTGTGGTACTTACTTGTCAATTGGCATTAAACTCTGACAATTAAGGAAACCAATATGGTATTTTAGAAGTAAAATATTTCTTAGATAGAAATAGACTCAAAGAATCACAAAATGGTTTGGGTTGAAAGGGATGTTTAAAGATCACCTAGTTCAATGTGTTGACCGTGGGCAGGGACAACTTCCACTAGACCAGGTTGCTCACAGCCCCATCTAATCTGGTGTTGAACACTTCCAGGGATGGAACATCCACAACCTTTCTGGGCAAACTGTCCCAGTGTCTCACCGCTCTTACAGTAACAGAATTTCTTCCTCATGTCCAGTCTGAACCTATGCTCTTTCAGTTTGCCTTCATTTATAAAAGTCCATTTGCACATATTGTGAACTTAACCTTCTTTATCCTCATTAAATGCCCAGAAATTCATAGGGAAATTCAAAATTTTTAAGAGATATGTACAGAACTTAAACATAATTTCAAAGCAATTCTTATTCAGGAAAATGTGTTGTGTGAATGCAAGTGAGGGCAGGATTTGATGCTATCCTTCTTTATTTTTTTTTTAGTTGTTTCTTAAAAAGAAAAGAAAAGCCAAAACTGTAAGATAAAGCCTCCTGTATATGCATTTGTGATAAACTGCTCTGTAATCTTGGATATGTTAGGAAACTTAATTAAGTAATGTCCGAGCAGTGCTACTGAAATGCAAAGTGGAATGTAAATTCAGATCATTATTTTTATCATGATATCACAGTTTTATCAAGTGTTTTTTCAGCAAAATTTGTCAAACTTCTGTGCAGACACATGCCCAAGGAAGCTTTGAAGCAAGCTGTTATACATTTGAAGTACATAATCAAGATTAAATATTACAGATGACAAAATGGTGCCGTAAAATGCAGACTTCTCATACAGATTTCAGAATTAACTTATAAATGCCATATATAATTTTCTGTATGCTGTTGTGACACATTAAGTGAAGGCCAAATTCAGAGAGCTTTGGGGGTTTGTTGATCAAAGTAATTACTTCCAGTTTGAAATGCATAAAGAGACAGCCTTGCATTGTGTTTGTGTACCCTTTTATATTCAGCAAAGCTAAACTGATCTTTGCAACTAGCTGTAACTTACCCCATGTTTGAAAAAGGAAGTGTAATAAAGGACAAAGATCCATAGCAGAATTCCTGAGACTGGACAGAGAATCATGCCTCATGCCCCAGTGCTTCTGTAATGGCAGGAAAAAGATTCAACCAGTCTTTCTCAGAATTAACCTTGGGAAGACTATCCAGTAACAGATTGACTAAATAGCCTAGAAGTTCATGTTATCAGCCAGAGGGAAAAAGTATTGTAAATTAAGTGATGCATATTAAGTAAATATAGTATATGAAATGCAGGCATATTGAAGTTGAGCACACTTAGAAGCTTCTTATGAGAGCCTTCTCCTAAGTCACTTATCAAAGTGTCAAAAAACCCCAACCTATAAAGACAGAACCAAATATTATTTTCAATTCCATGTTTTGAATTTTTTTTACTCCATTTATTAAATATCAATTTAGATAATTAATTTTTCCTTACATAAACCATTTAACTCTTTAATATTAAGTATTAATAATTTTATTCATTTTAGTAAATAAAAACAGTTCATGATTGCCATATACCTCACTGTCTGAAAACTTGTTTATCATGTATTCAGTTACAAAAACTAGTTTCATATAAAATTTTTAACTGTTGAAATGCATATTTAGTTGATAAAATCACTTTTTTAATTTTTTTCAATCTAAAATTACAGCCTAAAATAACTGTATCTTTTTGTAAGAAAACCAAATTTAAAGTTTGTTTTCTTTAATGAGAATAATGGCTATGTTATGGATTTTGTGATACAGCAATAATTCAAGATATATAGTCAAAAATTCTAAATTTACTTGAGTCACCACAAAAGACAATTATGATTGTGAATGTATGTAAAGCAATAGACAAGTATTACTATTTCTAGAGCACTGTTGGAAAGTTTAAAGCATTAGATGTCTTTATTGTCTATACATCCATAAGTCTAAATAATGAGTTATTACATCCTTAAAGTAATTGTCATTAGTCTGATACTATATCTGAAGAGTCTAGGCAGAGTCTATATTAACAATATAACTGTCTCAGGGAGCTTACAATTAAATTCAACTTAAGACATAATATTGGAGGAAATAATTGCATGTAATATGCATGTATTGCCACATGAATATCACAGAAGAAGTTCCAACATAATTGATTGTCTCTGCTTTGGTCAGGAGTGGGTCCCTCTTAGAGTCAGTTGGAATTGTCTCTGTCTGACATGGAGACAGCTCCTATTGTCCTCTAACAGAAGCCACCCCTGAAACCCACCCCCACTGCTAAACCTTGCCACATGAACATAACACATGAACATAACATAGCATAGTTCATTATGTTCACTATAAGGTGCTAAACTCTCAGATCATATTTCTGCTAGGCTCCCAAAATGTAGTAATGATTTTCTTGTCTTTGGGAATAATAAAATTAGTAAACCAGCTAATCTCCGCAAGCACAATATGTAAATACAGATTGATCCATTGGGAAGTTAGAAAGAAACCATTTAACTATGCTGAAAGAAGTCTTTTAAAATCGTTATTTTAAAAGACTTTGAAAAAATTGTTTGTCTTACAACTGCTTTAATTCAGGGTCTAATGACATCGGCATTTAGGCTAGATTTTCTCCTGTTTCTGGACCTATAAGACAAAAACTCTCCAAACACAACGGGAGAAAAAGTTGAGTTTTGGTTTTTGTGTGGGATATTTTTTTTTCATTTTTTTTATTTTTTTTTTAAATCCCTTCTTGAGATATCTAAGGGAATAGTGTTACAAATGAACTCTGGTTTGTTTTGAATCTCTGGCAATCAGTTACATGTTTATGATTCTCAAATAGTAGTTTGTATTAATTTTACTAAGACACCATAAAGCCTCAGCTAATAAGAATGAACTTAATCTGACAAAGATGTCATTTGAAAAGTAACATTGATTGATATATATAGTTCAATGATCTTTTTCCAAACTAATGATCTGTGTATGATGCAGTTTGTGATTCAAATGCTTGATACAAAACACTGTAGTAGCCTAAAAATCCACAATTGCCTCAAACTGTTAAGATTGCAGAAAGACTTTGCGCATAGTGGCAAAGTGTGTAAAGAAGCAACTGCTCATCAGTGACTACTGAATCACCCCCCTGACTTGAATATGCCTCCATAGATTCCTGAAACCTTGGACTGTGAGTTAAGCTACCTGATGGGAACTTGAGATAAAATGAAGGTGGTACTATTGTCCAGGTGTTATCTCAGGGCCAAAGGGAAGGTAAATGAGGCCGGGGGAGACTAATGTATACACAAGGAAAGCCAACTCCGCAGCCGTGCTGAAAATCAGCTCTCACTGGGTCCGGTACCCAGCAACTCAAGACAAGAAACCCACCAATTTAAAAGAAGAGAAAGACTAATCACGGGACAAATTAACATTAGAAGTGAGTGGTGATATCTTTTGACTCAATCTGTCACTCTTTCACTCTCTCTCCTCCCCCTCTTTCCTATTTCTATCTCTCTCTGCCTCACATTTATTGTTAACTAAAATCCATATTATTGACTTAGGCTTTTGGTCTTGTTTGCACATTAATTTTGGAAGAGGCATCTCTCAATAATCGCATCTTAACAAATATCAAAATACTTTATGTTCTTACATTTTTAATATATATTTTTTCACTGGTCCTTGTGATGCCTAAAGGTTTGGT
>VWZF01007069.1:101751-136616 GCA_013396755.1 Sclerurus mexicanus | reverse complement strand
GGAGAGGACTCCCATCAAACTGGGGGACTTCCATTAAAATCTCTTACCATTAGGTGTTCAAGCCAGAACATCTCTCAGTTAATTATTTTTTTCAGCTGACCAACAAAATACCTGAATACAATTTTCCCATCTACCAGAAAATATTGCCTGTTCATTTTAGGCTTCAAATAAAGAAAATGAAATTTAAAGATCTTTCTTCAGCAAAATTCAGAGGTTTTAAGCCAGGTTCTTGTTTTTAAGTTCTTGTTTTCAAATCACCAGATCTGGCAGTGCTGACTGCTGGACTTACATATATATATATATATGTACATATATATAGGCAGAAATAGATATACATAGATATACGTATATAGATATATACATACTGAACTTTTATAAATATATATATATATTAGTGGGATCTCAGCCAGTGGATTTGATTCCAAATTTCTCCAGATTTGCACTGGCATTTTGCTTTACTGAGACCAACTTTAACATGTCAAAAGCCTAGCATGAAGCATGGAAAAAATGAACAAAATGAAAAACTAAACGAAAGCTTCCAGTTTAACAACTTCCCCTACCCAGAGCAATAAAAAGTGAACAGCGTAAAGACCTGGCTGAATGCATCCTTGCATGAGACTGTTCATGTCTGGAGATACCAACATGACCTTTACATGGAAAATTACATTGCAAAATAAGGGGTTTTCCCCATGGTTGCACTTAGGTGCAGAGTGAGCACATAACACAGATAATCCACACTCTTGTGTGGAAATGTGGAGGACGGGAAGGAACAACTGTCACATCTGCCTGACATTCCCAGTATCTCCTGTCTCTAGCCTCAGTCCCTCTGATCAGAGCTGTGTTCACTGGGCAAGGGGGTCATCCGGCAAATCTTCATGCAGTGACATGCTTGGAGAAAGCAGCTGAGCAGAGCTGAAAAAAAAGCCTTTTCACCAATTTTTCATCACAAAGAGATGCTAAATGCAAATCTCCGCAACATGCTTGCTTGAGGGTCACAGTCCGAGCAAACTCTAATCATCAGTATGAAGGATGCAGGGTNCCTCCTCCTCTCCTTCTCCTCCTCCTCCCAGATGTTCCCTTGTGTGCAGCCATCTGTTGAGCTCCCTCCTCCCTCCTCCTGCGGGGAAGGGGGCAGTCAGCTTGCCCGGCCAGCTGCACGCCTTGTACGAGGAGGAGGAGGGAGAAGGAGGAGGGAAGAAAGGGACAGCCGGCCCCAGCCTTGCTGCTGCCGGCTCCCGGCGGCGCCCGCTCCCCGCCGTGGGAACCGGCGCTGCGCGGCCGCCCCGCCGTGGGAACCGGCCCGGCGGCGGGAGCCGACCCCGGCCCCGGTGAGTCCCTCTCTGTGCCCCCATTCCTTCCCTGACCCCCGTCGCCCCCCCTCCATCCCGTCGCTTCCCCTCGCATGCCTTCTCTGCCCCCCAACCTACCGTCTCCTGGCNGAGAGGAGAGGAGAGGAGAGGAGAGGACTCCCATCAAACTGGGGGACTTCCATTAAAATCTCTTACCATTAGGTGTTCAAGCCAGAACATCTCTCAGTTAATTATTTTTTTCAGCTGACCAACAAAATACCTGAATACAATTTTCCCATCTACCAGAAAATATTGCCTGTTCATTTTAGGCTTCAAATAAAGAAAATGAAATTTAAAGATCTTTCTTCAGCAAAATTCAGAGGTTTTAAGCCAGGTTCTTGTTTTTAAGTTCTTGTTTTCAAATCACCAGATCTGGCAGTGCTGACTGCTGGACTTACCTATATATATATATATGTACATATATATAGGCAGAAATAGATATACATAGATATACGTATATAGATATATACATACTGAACTTTTATAAATATATATATATATTAGTGGGATCTCAGCCAGTGGATTTGATTCCAAATTTCTCCAGATTTGCACTGGCATTTTGCTTTACTGAGACCAACTTTAACATGTCAAAAGCCTAGCATGAAGCATGGAAAAAATGAACAAAATGAAAAACTAAACGAAAGCTTCCAGTTTAACAACTTCCCCTACCCAGAGCAATAAAAAGTGAACAGCGTAAAGACCTGGCTGAATGCATCCTTGCATGAGACTGTTCATGTCTGGAGATACCAACATGACCTTTACATGGAAAATTACATTGCAAAATAAGGGGTTTTCCCCATGGTTGCACTTAGGTGCAGAGTGAGCACATAACACAGATAATCCACACTCTTGTGTGGAAATGTGGAGGACGGGAAGGAACAACTGTCACATCTGCCTGACATTCCCAGTATCTCCTGTCTCTAGCCTCAGTCCCTCTGATCAGAGCTGTGTTCACTGGGCAAGGGGGTCATCCGGCAAATCTTCATGCAGTGACATGCTTGGAGAAAGCAGCTGAGCAGAGCTGAAAAAAAAGCCTTTTCACCAATTTTTCATCACAAAGAGATGCTAAATGCAAATCTCCGCAACATGCTTGCTTGAGGGTCACAGTCCGAGCAAACTCTAATCATCAGTATGAAGGATGCAGGGTATTCCAGTGTTACTAAGAGTGAACACAGCTAGTTCAGTTGTACCTTCTTAACCTAAACTTCTTAAGAAACAGACAAGGCCACTAATACACAAGGGATGCAATATGAGAAGCTGCAGCCAGCCACAGGATGTGCCCTCTGTGACTCATGGCCTCTTGCGGTCCCTCTTGCCTTTTCCAATGTCACAGCACCACAGCACTAGGTAGACTTCTGATTCTCTTTCCAGTAGAAGAATCATGATTCAAGCCACCACTGGACAATTATATGTAATCACCAAGAAATTCCAGTGCAGGGCTGCTCTTTCACAGCCTCAGGGTCCGCTCATCCTCCAGTGATGGAGTTCAGACTCTCTGTTCCCCAAACTGTGGATTAGTATCCGATGTTTTCTTTTTCTTTATTCTATTTCAGGGGTTGCACCACACAATTCATAAGCCCCAGCCTCCTGCCTGCTGGCATTGCTTCAGCCTTGGTGCTACCTTGTCCTACTCTGCACCCTGGGGTGCCAAAGTTGAACTTGGCCCTAAATGCCTGGAAAACTGGGTGCAGGCAGTGTTCAGGAATAGGACCCACTCCAGGAAACACAGCCCTGCAGAGGGCAGGGCTGGAAACAAGGCTGTGCTACAAGGTTAACTCCAGAGTGATCCCCAAGAAAGCAGACAACAAGGAATTTTATCTAGAGGGGATGCAGAGCGACAGGAAAGGTGTGTGGGGGTGTGTGTGAGGGTGTGTGTGTGTATGTGTGTGTGCAAAGCCAGCTTGACACCTCCCCCCTCCTTTTCCCCCAGAAGGGGGGTCTGCCAGCTCAGGAGTGGCACAGCCTAGCGCAAGTCCTGCCTCCTGCCTCCTTCCTCCTCCTCCTCTCCTTCTCCTCCTCCTCCCAGATGTTCCCTTGTGTGCAGCCATCTGTTGAGCTCCCTCCTCCCTCCTCCTGCGGGGAAGGGGGCAGTCAGCTTGCCCGGCCAGCTGCACGCCTTGTACGAGGAGGAGGAGGGAGAAGGAGGAGGGAAGAAAGGGACAGCCGGCCCCAGCCTTGCTGCTGCCGGCTCCCGGCGGCGCCCGCTCCCCGCCGTGGGAACCGGCGCTGCGCGGCCGCCCCGCCGTGGGAACCGGCCCGGCGGCGGGAGCCGACCCCGGCCCCGGTGAGTCCCTCTCTGTGCCCCCATTCCTTCCCTGACCCCCGTCGCCCCCCCTCCATCCCGTCGCTTCCCCTCGCATGCCTTCTCTGCCCCCCAACCTACCGTCTCCTGGCTGCGCAGAACCGTGGGGGCTCATTTTGGGGAGGGGGCGAGCTGTCTGTATCGGAATGGGATGAGCCCTCCCTGTCGCCTCCCCGGGGATGCGCAGGTCCAGCGCCGAGTGTGCCTAGTGGGGAGCCCTCCCACCCTCAGAGTGCCCAAACTTTTTTGGTGTGATGAGTTTTTTCTTACGTGGGGGCTCAGCGGCCGGGGATGCAGGGTAAGGGGGAGGTCAGAGGTCTCGGGTGGACGTAAACTACTTTTTCCCCACCTCTGGTTTTTCCAAAGGGGGAATTTTGAGATGCAGCGGGTGCGTACGAGCCCCCAGCCCGGCTCCCCTCCCGGGATGAAGCGTTTTCAGCTGGGATCCCTTCTCCTTCCCCCAGTGGAATGGTGGTTTGTAGAGTGCTCGGGATTGCCACGGCTGCAGAGTAATCCGAGCAGCAGCTGGAGGCTCCGCACCGCCTCCTGTGCCCGGCTTCAGGGCTTTGATTTCACACAGGGCTCCCTGTCTCCCTTCCTCTCCCTCCCCTTCCTTTCCCGGCCCTTCCCTGCCGTCTCGGGGGCTTTTTGGTAGGGTTCTGGTGCTGGGAAGACCGCAGGGTTTTACAACTTACTCAAGGTAAGGGGACAAAAGAGAATGAAAGGGATGGAAAGCTCAGAGGGGTCGACCTCATGGGGTGAAGAAGCTAGAAGGTGCAGAAGGGGAGGGGTCTTTTCTCCCCGGGTTGCATCGATAAAGGCATAGCAAAGCTCCCTGCTTGGGAATTTCCCCTCTGTAAGTGGATTAAGCTGGAAAGGAAGGTGAGTTTGGGGAGGGGGGATAGGAAGCAGACGAGGATTTATTCATTCTCTCATAGAAAAAAAAAAAGAAGGAAGAAAGAAAGAAGCTGCTGGTTGTGACTTCTGAAGCAAGAGGTTAGAAAGCCCGAGGTTCCCCTCATAGCGCACACACCCTGTAAACTTTTAAGCAGCTCCATGGAAACTTGTTATTAATGCTGCAGTCATTAAAAGGCACAGCCCACGGCAGATTTATTAGCTCAATAAACCACAACACGTGCCAAGCTCTTTGGAAACAAAAGGGTCTGTCAGTTTTTTAGTCCTCTTGCTTCATATTTGAGAAGGCTGGGAGGAGAGCGGTGAGGATGGGGCTGGTGGTGAGGATGGGGCTGGTGGCTTGTGTCATGGGGAAGTGGCATTACCTCCGTTAACCGATGCACCCCGCCGCGGTTAGCGAATATAATTCGGTGGCAGCGAAGACATTGGAGCACGGCTGTAAGGAGAGCACGGCGAGCCCTGCTGAGCTCACGGTGTTCATCGCGGCAGCGGGATGAGCAGCCCCCCGTCTCCCGAATGGAAAGCTTTCCCCGTGTGTCTGCCATGATAAATCAGCTGCCGTTAGCCTGAATAACAGCATTCACTGAAGTTACAGTACGAAACTTGTCTGGGTGGACACGGTGCCATTGCTCTGCAGAGAGCGGCCGGTGCCGATGGCTGGCGTTGCGCTGAAATATCGCATTGATCGCCGCTCCAAGGGTCAGCTGGCAGCACCGGGTCATTGCAGCGGTAAGGAGCAGAGCGAACACCGGGAGAAGAGGTGCTGGGGAAGGGCAGACTTAGACCAATGTCTCGCCACTCCCTCCAGGAATAAGGAACACGCTGGATGTGTTAAATACCGGAGGGACCAGAGGGAGCCTGGCATGTCACTGGGAGCATTTGCAGGCTAAACTTGGCTGGCTGCTCGCTGTCGGCAGCCAGGCACTCACGGGCAAAGCGCGTCAGTGTCTGCCATCGCCCTGGTGCGGGGCAGGGATCATGTCCCATCGTGACCCACGGGAGCCAGCCCCTGTCCCAGAGAAGATGTGGGAGGTGCTTGCTCACTTGTGGGTTATAAATGGCCCAACATAGACCTGCCGTCTCCCGTCTGTGGAGGTAGTGGGTGCACGGGGTGAGTGATGTTTGACACCGGGGTAGGCAGCAGGTTGTGTGGCAGCACTGGGACGGATTTTCCCTTGCGGCATCCTGGAGAAGGGGAGACGTTCCTGGTTTGTGAACGAATTTGAGCAGCTGCCGTCAGAGACACTGGGGAGCAGTGACAAAATGCATGGAGTGAACGAGGATGTGACAGACATCCCAGGGGACGTTGATTTCTGAGGACAAGGTGGATAGACAGGAAAGGCTGTGTGGTTGGGATGAGGGTCTCCTGCACCCCTATTCTTTACAGTGGAGTTCAAGGAATAAACCAGCATTGAATGGGTGGGAGGAAACTGGGAGAAAAGTGCTGTAAAAGAAAAAACCGTGCAAAACTTTTTTTTTGTTGTTTTTTGGGTTTTTTTTTTAATAGGAAAAGCATCTTGTGCTCCCCCAGCCCCACAGTGAGCAGCAGTGTGTGCCACCTCAGTGTGAGACAGAGCTGGGAGAAAAAGGTGAGGAACCGTCTTCCAGAGGTTTAGAGTTTTCCCTCCATCCCTAACTCCTTTTTTTTTATCCCTACAGTCTCTCCCCCTTCCTCCTCCTCCTTCTCCTCTCTTGTTAGCTGGTTGGTGGTGAGAAGCAGAAGCTGAAGGGTGGGATAAGACAAGGCATCCTTGTCCGGCAGCCCTCCTGACCCCTGGCACCCCCAGGCTCTGCACGGTAGCTGCAGCGCTGGCCGCCTTGGCAGGCTATCAAAAGAAACTTCCGAACACCGAAATGTTGAGGGCTGGGAAGAGATAAAAGCTGGCTTGAGCAAGCCATTTCTTGTCTTAAAACTTGGCACCTGGACCTATTGAGGCAAATGTATGAACGAGGCAGCCATTCATTACAGGCAAACTTTAAGATTTTCATTTTTACTGCAATTTTTTAAAAAATATATATATTTATATTTTGTGGGCTTTTTTTTAAATTTCCTGGGAGTTTCCATTGTATGCATGGTATGCAGCAGGGGGGAAGCAAATACGTGCCCTGGGAATTGCCTCAGCCTCCCTGCTCCACTTGCAGACCCTGCAAGAGATTAAACCAACCTGGCTGCCTTAGCATGGCACATTTCTGAGTTGCATTAACCAGGCTGGAAATCTGCCTCTCAGAGTAGTGGCAAACTGGAAAAAAGCACTTTATCTTCACCGTAGCTGACAGAGGGCCATGTGCTGTGTGTAATATCTGAGTGCCGGGATCTGTGGGATTTCTTTTCCTTCCCTTTTTTCCCCTCCTGCTTCTTTTTTGCAGTCTATGTTTCTGTGATGCTGACTCCTCTCCCTTCCTGTGATTCTTGCCAGCAGCTCAAACCCTGCGGTGGGGAGAGAAATCACAGAGTGGCTTGGGTTGGACCTTAAAGATCTTCTAGTTCCAACCCCCCTGCTATGAGCAGAGACATCTTCCACCAGACCAGCTTGCTCAAAGCACTGTCTAACCTGGCCAACATTTTCAGGGATGGGGGCTATTTTTTACAGAATGTTGGGGGTGTTTTTAGCTTTGAATAAGATCACCCTTGTCAGGAAAAATTGAGACTTGAAGGTGAATTTGTGTTGTGACAGATGGGTCAAGGCAGATGTGATTCTTCAACCCGTCATGTCTCAAGTGGCACATGTGCATGGGGCTCATGTCACTTGTCTCCAACTGGGGCAGGACACATCTATGACCCCAAAATTGCCCATTTTCCTCCCACCCTTGAGAATGAGATGTTTGTAGGAGGGGGCACAGTGAAGCCAAGTTTCACAGAGCAGTATGGAGGAGGTCCTTCCTTTCTCCAAAGCCCTTTAATCCCACTGCAAAGGTTCAGTTCACATACAAGGTGCATCCCCTGTATCTGTCCAGGACCAGAGCATTGCAACCTCTTGCAAGAGATCTGCAACTCAAAGGATTATAGGATCATAGGATAACTCTGAACCTGGCCAGTCCCATCCAATGGGGGAGAGCTCTTCTGGACCATCCCCAAATGTTCTATGGCAATGTCTCTATCTCCTGTGTTCACAGCATGGTGCATGGTGGCCTCTCCTGGCACTGAGGGAAGGAACAGGGTGTAAAGAGTCAGTACCATGCAGCCCATCTGGGAGTCATGTATGAGGATGCTGAGATTTGAGAAGTCTTGCTCTGCTTGTGTGTGAAATCAGATCAAATTGGGTTGGGAGGTGGGTTAAATGGTAAAGGAAGATGGTTGTCTGCATCCTGCATGACTTGCAGCATGGTATGGCAGAGGTGCCACAGAGCAGCACCAAAAGCAAGGGGCAAGGATAGGGACAGGATGGAGGCAGGGGAGGTGAGCAGCACAGGTGAGCAGAGGTTCCTGGAGGGGCAGGTATACTGTTGGCTGTCACCGAGACTCCAGCCATGCTTCAGAGTCCATGAACACTGATTTGAGAGGCACTTAAATACTTTTCCACCACAACCACTTCCCCCAGTGCCCCCTTCCCTGTCTCCTGGCCTGACTGTCCATTTTGTAGAGGGCAAAGAGGGCTGGTGTCCTTAGAGTGTCCAGGCCAAACAGGAGCTGGACATGGTGCACAAGGACGCCAGTAGCATTTGGCCAGACCAGTTGTCGTAGTGGCAGTGTTGGCTGAGGGCTCTTGCACAGGTGAGACCAGGCCATCTTGGCTTGTGCTCCCTTCGCAGTTAAACCTGGGGATGGTACCTCCATCCCCACACAGGAATGAACACCTTTTGGTTCTGGTGCTAGTCATTCTTAAGGTGTCAGTAGGGAAACTGAGGCATGCAAATGAGGACTCACAGTAGCATCAGTAGTGAGAAATAGATCCCGCTGGGGAAGTGGCTCTCCCAACCCACTTCAGATGATCTTTCTCCAAAATTCTGCACCAGCCAAGAGAGAGTGGAAGATCTAGGGCCAAGGAGGGGAGGGAAAATGCTGAGGAGATACTGCACCACCATGTCATTGGGGCAATGAAGCATCATCTGGAGTGGGAACTGTGATGGTGACAAGGTCCTCCTGGTAAACCCTTTATCAGCTTTACCTAGATCCCCTTCCCCTCCCCAAATCTCCCCTTCCCAAATCTTTTAGGAGACCTAGTGGGTGTAGCAAATGTCTCATGTGCTTTGCTGTGGTGGGGAAGCTCCTGAAGCCCCAGCTGATGCTCTACCAAGCAGTTTCACTGGCCTTCATTGTTTGCAGTGTCACAACGCAAGAATTATTAGGGGAGTGGGGGTGGGTGAAGAAAGGCCATGAGGGGAATGAGATGGGAGCCTCCAGCTGTGCTGTTTGCAAGAATAAGAGCCAGGATTGTATTTATTATCTCCTCAGTGGAGGGTCTGCAGCTGCATGCTGAGAGCCACAGACGGCAAAGGGGCCCGGAGATTATTGTGCATGAAAAAGAAAAAAACCCCCCAACCACAAAAATAAATAAAAAGCCCACAAAGAGACCCTGGGCCAGCTGGAGCAGTGCCAAGGGGCACCCAGCCTATCTCCCAGTCTCCACACTTTGCCCTTCCTTATTGAAGTCAGCAGCCCTGCAGGGCTGTTAGGACAAGAGAGGTTGGCAGCTGCTGCCTGTCAGAGAGCTAAAGCTGCATGGGATCCTCTTAAAATCCTTCTGGGGCTGGAGGTATTGCTCAATCAGAGTGAATTTTTTTTCCCTCTGATTTCTCATGATTTTTGCCAGCACTGCACCGTGGCCAAGGCATGCCATCAGAGGCAGTGTTTGGACACCTGATTTGGAACCACCTCTGTTTCAATGGATTCAATTATCTTAGAGGTCTTTCCCAACCATAATGATTCTATGATTCAAAGAGAAGAACTGGAAAGCCATTAGAGATACAGGATGATGGGGCTCTGTTGAGCTATTTCATGTGATGTGTCTCACCAGGAAAGGCAGAGGCATCACCCATGGATGTATCACCTTCTCCTGGCAGCATCCCTCCTCTCTTTTGCTTCCTTCCCCCTACCTAGCTCATCTTCTCCAAGGGAACCCATCCATGCCTACCCATGCAGCATAGTCCTGCAGCTTAGAGCAGCCACCCAGGGTGGTTGGAAGCAAACCAGGTCAGAGATATGGGGTACATCCATAGATATCACACCTTTCCTTCAACGACCAGATAGCTGCTGGTGGGTCCTTGCAACCTGCACTTTCCTGGGGTAGAACATAGAATCATGGAATCATAGAATCAACTGGGTTGGAAGAGACCTCCAAGATCATCAAGTCCAACCCTTGGCACATTGTATGTGCCATCCCAGATACATGCACGTCAGGTGACATTTTCCAGCTGGGAATGGCTGATCATGACATGCTCATGACATGGCTGATCAGCTCTTTTAACAGCTAAAACCAAGAAGTAACCATCATGGGTTTGGTTTCCTATCCCTATGCTGTACCTCTTAATGTTCCCCTCTGGCATATGGTGTTCATCCTGGAGTGCATTTCTCTGGAATTGTATCATGTCTATGGGAGCTGGAGTGCAAGGAAAAAGTATCATTGTAGCAGGAGCCAGCACAGGAACCAGCTACAATGGCAGTCAGGTGCGCATCACCAAGGGCTGAGACTTTAGGAGAAGCTTGCTGTGATCATTTTAGCTTTTAGTAGTTGACTAGTTAAGAAAGAAGGAGGGCTTAATCCTCCCAAGGTTACTGCTGTGATTTGGTAAAGCCTGGGTAGTCGCAGGTTCCCTTTGTGGCTCACAGTGAGTCCTTGGGTGTTGGGAGTGTTCAGGCTGGAGGATCTGTTTGTAGCTTCACCAAGTCTTTGTACAGCAAGATGTATTAAGACTGGAGTAAAACTGTAAAGCGCTCTCCTTTGGCTATGAAGGGCCATGTGAAGGGCTGGTCTGTTCTCGAGTTTGTGCCAAAATAACAGAGACCTCCCATTCTGGGACATCACCATGATAAAAATTCTATTCGGGCTGAGTTTGAGGTGTTCAAAGAAAATATTTGTGTTCCTGGCTGAGATGAGGACTCAAACTCAGTGAGTGCCAGGATAGTGAGACCTCGTGTTCCTTGAAATGCTCACAGTTAAAAAGCAGAGGAGGAAGGATGAGAAGTAGGGGTTGTGGGTAAAAGAATTCAGGCTGGTTATGGCTGGAGTGATTCTAGAACAAGAGAAAGTCCTGAGCTGTTACGTCCCTTGCAGGTAACTTTTTGATTCCGTGCATTGTGGGCTGCTGGGAACCAGTGTGTCTGCCAGTGCTCCCAGTTGGAGCAGTCCTGCAGCTGGTATAGCTGGGAGACAGTGGTGGGGCTGGGATGCTCACATCCTGTCTGCTCCCAAAAAACCCTGTGAATCCCTCCGGGTGTTACTGGGGGGTGCTACCCCACTCCAATACCTGCCTCCCCCTGCCCCCAGCTGCTCAGGAGGCTTGGCAGACAATTTCCTTTCGGGAATGCCCCCTCTGGGCACAAGCACAGCTTGACTTGAGGCTGGAGAGCAAAATTGCTTTCAAAAGCCACAGGAGACTAATTCCTCCACCTGGAATAAAACTGCTGCTACCCTGACAGCTTCCTGGGCTGAGCAGAGAAGAGGGAATTTTGTGCAAACCCTGGTGCCATGGTGATTTAATTCCTAATTTGCCCGTGCTGGAGGTAGCAGCAGCGTTTTCCCACTCGAGGCAAAATTCTCAGGAGTAGGCTGCTGTTAGCTCACAAAATGTGGCTTTTCAAGGCATGCAGCTCTCAGAGTGGCAGGAATTGTATTTCAGCCATGGGTGTACATGAGCTGGAACTTACTGTATGGGCTGGTAGACCTGCCTGCACATGTTTCCTTTTGTCAGAGCCCAAAATACACCACCCCACACCTTAATTTCCTCCTTTGTCGGGGATGAGGGATGCCAGAGGGGGAAGCTTGCACAAGTGGAATAAACTATGAGCTGTTTAATCACTAGGATGATAAATTATCTGTGGCCTCTTGCAAAGCAGATGGGATTTGTGACATGAACAGTTGAAACAAATATTATTTTAATATGTCTCTCAATTCCTTTATTAAATAAAGGATTTTTTTCATTAAAAAAAATAAAACAGAGGCTTTCAGCTGAGCAAGGATGTCAGTCTCTTCTCCCAAGTAACATGCACTAGGATAAGAGGAAACAGCCTCTAGTTGTGCAAACAGAGGTTTAGATTGGAAATTAGGGAAAATTTCTTCACCGACAGGGTTGTCAAGCATTGGAATAGGCTGTGCAGGTAAGTGGTTGAGTCACAGTCGCTGGAGGTATTTAAAAAATGCATAGATGTGGCACTTGAGGGCATGGTTTAGTAGTGGATTTGGAAGTGCTGGGTTAACAGTTGGATTCAATGATCTCTTCCAACCTAAGTGGTTCTGTGTTTCATAACAGACCCACAGTGTGGAGCTGTAGGGTTTGGAGGTGCTGGGTTCCCTCTGCATCAATTCCACATGTCTTCTCTGCAGCCTGCAGAGAAGAGAAACTTGGTTTTGGCTTTGGAGTTGTGAAGTGCTTCTGAGGTTTAACAATTTGGCTTTGTTCTTACTAATTTTATCCATCCCATACCCTGTAACATCTATAAAAATCTCCCTAAAGGATGGAGAGCATGGGTTGGATTCTGGAAAATCATTGCCGTTTTGGCTCAGCAATTTCTCCATGTCCAGAGAAGAGAAAAGCAAATGGAGATAACTAAGATTTGGGGAAAATGAGGACTAGTGTCTTGGTTTTTCATTCCTTGCCCCTTCTGGCTGTCCACAACCCAAATTCCATGGGGTTTGGTGAGATTCAAGTTATGTAAAGACAGACTTGTTGCAGAGCAATGGGGTTCTTGTCCAGATCTTGAAGCAGCATCTTATCTCTGTTTATCTGATTTATCCACTCCTGATCTCCCCTTGGGCATTAAGCCGTGGACTTGAGTGTGAGATTGAGTATGAACATCCAGCCAATTCCTTACCCCTGAGTCATCCATCCATCAAATCCATGTTTCTCCAAAGAGACTAGGATGTTGTGTGGGTCAGTGTCAAAGGCTTTGCACAAGTCCATACAGAGAATGTCAGTCACTCTTCCTTCATCCACCAACACTCTAACTGTGCCGTAGAAGGCCATAGATCTTTTTCCAGACAGATTTGCCCATAGTGAAGTCATGTTGGCAGTCACCAATCACCTCCTTATTTTCCATGTGCCTTAGCAAAGTTTCCATGAGGATCTACTTCATGATCTGACCAGAGAAAATAATTAAAGCAGAAAGAAATTCATAGAGAAATATTTTCTTTTGTCTTTTTAATTCCCTGCATTTAATTCTAATTTTTCCCAGTGAACAGGAAGATGGAGCAAAAAGTGTTCAGGCACCTGCAGGATGATTCTTAGTTCCTGTTCAGGCCCTTGGTGGCTCTTTACATTGAGCCATAAGGGCTAAACCCACCATCCCAGTCGCTGAGTATCCCCTCATCCCTATGGTTTGCATGCACTGGTGAGGGAAATAAGGTTGCACATCCCCTTTCTTTATACCCTATTGGGTAGTTGGGGATTGCTCTGATTTCTGAGAAGCTTTGCAGTTCCCACTGATAAAATCATCATTGTGAAGTGAAAGGTAAAAACTTACCCCCAAAACTGACTTGTGCAATACCTCCTGTTGGAGTGCTACATGAAATTGAGTGCAATTTGAAAGAGCCAAGGGACTAATTCTCATCCTGATGTCACTGGCACCTAGAGTAACTCCACTGAACTCTCTCAAACCCATCTAACAAATGCAGGGTCAGACATAAAAAGCAGGTACTTGGATTCCCATTAGCTCTCCTCATCCTAAATCCAAGAAGTCACAAACACTGAGTATTAAACCAGGACTGTTTGCAAACCAAACAAACAACAAACCAACAACAACAAAAAGTAACAAATGGGTCAGAAACCACTGTTCCCATTTACACCAATGCTTCTTGCTGAGTTTTAATAATATTTATCAAGAGAGTATATACAGCTCTTTGTGGCATGCATGTGGGGAATCCTTCTGCAGGAAAAGCCAGTCTGCAGCAGGCAAAGCAAAAGCGTGGATGACCTTTACTTTCAATGGATTCACACACACACATACACACACACAAACACACACACACAAATAGTAACCTTGTCAGCAGCAGTCACTTTATTATGGTAGGGATGTGAGTCTGCAGTTAAGGGTTTAATGGTCTCTGGGTGTAGGCTGGTTTGAGCTAGTTTTGCTCTTTGCTCAAATTGGCATTTGAGATCTGGAGACCCAAACACGATTGCATCTGTGGCGTCATTTAGGCTCAGCCTGGGAGAGTCCACACTGGAAAAGTGTAGCTGCTGCTAGTGCTGCACTTTAGTCAGTAATTATTCTAATTTTACAGAATAATTAATGGGTGGAGAAGTGAGGGAAAGGTCTCATGCAATTTTGTTGTCAAAGAAGCAGCTCTGGAGCATCCTGGGGCTCTGGAGTTGCCATCTCAGCTGCTACTTTACCTCCCTGATATTTAAAGAGAGAAAGAGCCAAGCCTCTCCTCTCTTCTCTTCTCTTCTCTTCTCTTCTCTTTTTTTTTTTNCTTCTTTTTCTTTTTTTTTTTTTTTTTTTTTTTCCTATTCTCAAAGATTTATGGCCTCTCTCATAACCTATGTACTTGTTCCACTTTCCAATAAAATTCCTTTCCCTCTGACCCCAATTAGTGTTGACAGCCAAGTGGGCCTGGTCAGTTTTGCTATAAGGACTCTGTTTTTTCTTTACTTGGCTGATGCAAGAGATGGAAGACAATCCCAAAATTTTCCTTCTGATGAAATATTGTTGCTAATACAACTCCTCTGTCCTTTTATAAAACAGCAACTCTATTTGGGATAGGTGGACTTCAGCCCTTCCTTTTTGCCTGTTTTCATTGAAAGTTGTTCTATTTGCTGTTAACTCAGAATTAATATTGGCAAGAGACTTGGAAACTACCAGGATCTGTCCACCATGCCTTACAGATTCATGTCATATCTGATCTGCTCTAACTGTGGGCTGCTGTGGAAAAGATGGATCCTGCTTTTCCCACTCCTGTGTCAGAGCTGATAATCCCATGACTTGTCACCCTTATTGGATGGAAAACTGACCCACCAAAGGGGAAAGAGGAAGTTCAGAGTTTTTTTGTTGAATGAGTCAGCTCAACTGGTTTGTCACAGTGGGACTTGGGTTTGGAAGATGCAGACAAGAATGTAACCAGTAACCAGGGAGACTGGGCACCCTAGTCTGCCATGAACAAAGGAGAGAGGGACATCTTCAAGGATGTGTCTGGTCTTAAGTAGGTTTCATCCCTTCTGAAGCAATTTCTTTCTCTGCATCCTACCATAGAGATAGCTTGGTGTTTTTAGACTTCTTACCCATGTACCTCAAGCTTCATTGGGTAACTTTGAGTCTTCAGCCCTAACTCCAGCTGCATTTCAGCCAATGCTTTGCTGAGGGCATGTTTGGGGAGGCTGAGGGCTACAGAGTGAAGAATGGGGCAACTGTTTCCCAACTCCATCAAACAAGAAACTTTAAAACACCTCCCCTTGTATAATTTTTTTAATTAGTCCTTGATTTTTGGCAATAGGGAATTCCAGCTGGGTGGTTGCCAGGGCAACTGGAGGTAGCCTAGATAGCATCCTCTTACTATATGCGTTCTCAAGGAGGGGAACCAGTCCCTAAGCAATGGACTTTCATCCAGGGAGGGATGCGTTAGCTTATCTCCCTAATGAGAAAAGTCTCTAAGGAAGAGGAGAAGGAGGAAATCAAGTGCAGTGAGAAACATGAATTTCCAACAACACAAGGAACAAGGCTTTCCTCTCTTCCACCTCTCTCCACCATCAGCTGAGACTTGAGATTCCTCTGCAGTCTGATTTTAAAATCAGATTTTAATGTTGGGGTGTTTTTTGGCAGGGAAATCTCAGTGTGAGTTTTCTGTATGGGTCCTTTCATACAATGTTGCAGTGAATCAGCATAGCAGAGAGAAGGCATCAGGGCATCTGCAGGCTTAGTGAAATATATGGGATCTGAGGAGAAGGCTAGCACCCTGCTAGAAACTTGGTCCAACATTGGCTCCATTAACCACCACTGGGTCTCCTTGGGGTTGTCTCAGAATACTTGCCATGCAGAAAGGATGAGCAAGTTATAAAGACCAGAGCCCTGCAGCCACTATGGGCACCTGAAACATGGGGGACGATGTTGTACCCCCAGCAGCTTCTATTGAAATCAGTGGGTATAACAAGTCCCCCAGACCTGTCAGATGGCCAGAACTTATCACTGGGATCTCTGCACACCTCAAGAGTAATAGAAATGGTCATAATTGAACCAGCCTCAGGGTGAACTGCTTTATTCTAGTGACTTTCCCCTCACCATCCCAGGTGATGGTGCTGGTGGTTTCTGGTCCACGGTGTTTCTCCCAGGTGAAGCTCCCCAGTTGTGCCAGAGGATAACTCCTCTTTCTTTTATGAGGGGAAACCTTGGCTTCCGGCCTTTATCAACAAAGCAGCTGGTAGGCAGCAATCCAAAGGCAATTTGATGTGGTTTCAAATGTACACTGTACACAGATGAACCATAAATGCCTGGGGCATATTTCTTTTCCCAAATCAAAGAGAGCTATCGATTGCTCCACACAATTATAAAGCATGCCTGTACCTGACTAAGTTCTTTGTTGGCAATGAAGGAGTCTCTTTCTTGGACTGAAAAATGACCAATAACTTTATTTCTCCTGTCTTTCATCAGAGCTATTAACCAAGTGGCATGTTAGTCTACGAATGCTTCATGCTGCTCCATAAGGGAGTTTTTAACTGGTAGTAATGGATTATATCCCATCTGCAAAGCAATTGCAGAGCCAGTAAGGGAGAACTTGGGGAGGTGCTGTGAGGAGGGAAGAGGCAATATATGCTGTGCAATACCTCAGCTGAGCTTTGCGCATTGCATTTCAGCTGTGTAATGTTTTGTCTTTGCTGCTGGCTGGAGTGGTGGATGTTGCAGTGGGAGTTGCTGTATCTGCCCACTTCTGGCAATCATTTCTGAGGCTGATAAGGACTGGAATTCCTATATCAAAAGGGGTTTGAGCAGCCACATATCAAAGCCCAGCACTGGTTTTGATTCTCCTCTTGGTTCATAGAATCATAGAATAGTTTGGTCAGAAGAGACCCTCTAAAGTCCACCCTGTCCAACTCTGCCACAATAAGCAAGGACTTGTTCAACAAGATTAGGTTGCTCAGAGCCCCATCCAATCAGGCCTTGAATGCATCCAGGGATGGGACATCTACCACCTCTCTGGGCAACCTGTGCCAGTGTTTTACCACCCTCATTATGAAACATTTCTTCCTTATATCTAGTCTGAGTCACTCTTGTTTAGGTTTAAAACCACTCCCCCTTGTCCTATCACTGCAGGCTTTATTAAAAAGTTTCTTCTCAGTTAAAATGGGAGATTGTCCTCCTATTTTTTTCAGATGCCCCAGGCAGGAGCACATGAAGGTCTTAGCAGTGCTCAGAAAGTCAAATTTCACACTGGTCTGTCTTTGAAGTTGCTGGTATCTGATCCGGTTCCCATCAGAGCTAAAACAATGCCATGAGGAACTGAGCTGTGCTTTTGAAGGAGAAGTTGAGAGGTGCTTTCCATGTTGAGACATCAAGCAGCAATAGCCACTGGGTGAAACTTGGGAAAAGAAATACCAGTAGACTGAGCTGACACTAATGAGGGTACTTCCCTGTACATGAGACATTTAACATTTGCATTTTTTCAGTTTTAGTTTACAAGGAGCTCCCCACTGCTGTAACTTACCCAGTAATAAAATATTTCAGTGTACTCCAAATGCAGCTTCAGAAAAAAAGAAAAAGAGTAGTGTTTATTTTAGGAGGGACTGCAGAAGGGAGCAAGCTAAGTCTGTCAGCACAGAACAAGAGGGGGTCAGCCTTGATGTCATTAGGAAAGGGATATCTGGAAACATGTCTGCAGAAAAGAGCTCTACCCCCTGTGTGCCCTCTGCACACATATGTGTCTTCTCAAGAAACACTTGAGATGGGCTGAGACTAGGGCTCATCTTACCGATTTTCTGTTGTTCCTACAGAATAATGGACCCCCGAGGATTGTGTGTTGGCCTTTAGCAATGGTTTGGTTGTAGGCAATTTGGCCAGAGTCCCAATCTCTGCTCTCTATTTGCAGGAGGTCTGGGAGACACTGCCAGACAATTCATAACAGTGATTTCTGCAACATTTTTCCCCCTTTGCGCTTCTTTTGCATATTGGCAAGTAGTCCCCAGTCAGTCTCCTGGGAATGAGAGCCAAGAATACGACTTTGGAAAGTGAGAGAAACTGATGCCAAGGGGTGGGTGAGGGAAGATGAAGTGTGAATTTCTAGGAAATAGTCTTGTGAAGGTGCAAGGGCTGTGGGGAAGGTGCCTCAGGCAGATCAAAGGGTGTGTGGGAAAGATGATACTGCAAGGAAGTTAATGAAGTGCTTTTAAAGAGTGGTGGGAAAGGTGAGAATAGAGACCAGGGAGGCTGACTTGGGGATGGGAGCATGCATTTAAAGGGGATGTTTTTACTTTTTTCTTGTTAAATGAGTGCTTGGCACATGAGTGTCTGTTTATGGCCAGCAGCATAGCCAAGGACTGGTGCTGATGGATCCACTCACCTGGTTTGGTGGGATTTTTTGTTGCTGGCCTCCTGAACACCCTGTTTGTAAGGCATGAGGAGTCATCACCCATGACTACAATGACAACCAAGGAGGACAGTCCTTGCTGCTCCTGCTGACCTGCAGGATGCTGGCATGCTCCAATTTACCCTCTCCAGAGGTGCAGAGCTAAACCTCTTTTGGCTGTCTCTTGAAATCATGTAGCTGCTGTTTCCCACAGTTGTGTGGAGGAGCTGTTAGGATGTGATCTGAAGAGGTCCAGCAGAGTCAGGGAGGTGCAGATCAGCTCTCTGCCTCCATTGTGTGTGATGATGGAGGGACAGAAATGTCTTAGATGAAAGAGGGTCAAAACCAGAGGGGTGTAGAATGTTCCTTGCTTGCTGGCATTGTTAATCAGAGAGAGTACTTACTGTAATTAGCAAAGACTCCCCAGAGGCTCTATATGAAGCAAATCATCTCTTTCCACTGTGCAGAAGGCTGGGCCCACCAAAGTCTGGGTTAGACTGAGCAACCCTTGGTTCCTCTGCTCTAGTAGGTGAGGAGCCAAGCAGCTGTTGTCTGGCCTGCTGCCACGAGCCCGAGGAGGCTTTTTTTTAGCCACCTGATATAAAGCCATGATCTTACCTACCTAAAAACTTCTAAATTTGCATCTGAAGTCTAAGCAAGGGAGACATGTTCATTTGGGCAGTAAGCAGTGTCCTTTTTAGCTGTTTATCCTGGATGTTGTTTTGATGATGCCATTGCTTCTGTTGCCTGTAGGAAATTTGAATGGAACTTTGCTTTTTCCTCTCCTGTTAAGGCTTTTGGACACCTAAGGCTCCCACAGTCTAAATGATTTCTCCAACCTGTCAGTTCAGGGTCTTGAAGTCAGTGCTCCCAAATCTTACAGGGATGCTCTGACATGAAGACCTCTGTGCGCTGAAGTTTGCCATGTTGTAAAATGACTCAGTGTTTGACCTGTTATTTAGCTTCTTCCACAGTCCAGTCAAAAGGGTGCATGTTGTCTAGATTGTGCTTTAAGGCAACCTACTGTTCTTGCACCTCATTTCCACTTATGTCTTAAATTGGTTATATCTGCAAAAACTGTTGACCCAATTTGTTTTCTCCATTAAGTTCCCACTGGGGTTCATAGCATGAGAGACAAAGTGTTTGGGATATCCATGCTATTTAAGGGTATCCTTAATCTATCCCTTTGGAAAGAGAGAGGAGATGACAGTTAGAAATTTTCCATTAAGTAATTTCTACACCAATTAAATCTGTTTTCTCATTGTCTTGTTTTCCAGGTACAATGCAGTTCCTGGCCTGGTTCAATGTACTGCTTCTCCTTCCTTGTTTTGGTACCACCAAAACTTGCTTCCCTGGCTGCCACTGTGAAGTGGAAACCTTTGGTCTCTTTGACAGCTTTAGCTTGACCAAGGTGGACTGCAGTGGAATAGGCTCACATATTGTTCCTGTCCCAATACCTCTAGATACGTCCTATTTGGATCTATCATCAAACAAACTGGAAACGATAAATGAATCAATGCTTACAGGCCCTGGATACACCACCCTGGTGAGTCTTGACCTGAGCTACAACAAAATTGCCAAGATTTCCTCCACAACCTTCTCCAGGCTTCGGTACCTGGAGTCCTTAGATCTGAGTCATAACTCTCTGGAAGTCCTTCCTGAAGACTGTTTCTCCAGTTCTCCTCTAAGTGACATAGATTTGAGCAATAACAAGCTTTTGGATATAGCTATGGACATTTTTGCATCAAAAGGTCAAGGAAAATCCCTGAATGTGGATCTATCCAATAATATGCTCAGCACAATTACAAGGCACCGTGAAAAGAGAATCCCCAACATCCAGAACTTAAATCTTTCTGGAAACAGGCTAACATTTGTGCCAAACCTTCAAGGCATTCCTCTCCGATATTTAAATCTTGATGGAAACCCTCTGGTTAAGATTGAGAAAGGTGACTTCACAGGGCTGAAAGATTTGATTCATTTATCCCTCAGTGGCCTGCATGGCTTTGGAGAGTTATCTCCTCATAGCTTCAAGGAACTCTCAGCCCTCCAGGTTCTGGATTTATCCAACAATCCCAACTTGAGTTCACTGTCTACTGAAGTTATCTTTGGTCTGAACTCCCTACAAGAGCTCAACCTCTCTGGGACAGGTGTGTCATCTTTGCCAAAGACTGTTCTCAAATATCTGCCTTCCATCAAAAGCATCACCTTGAGGAAGAACATACAGTGTCTTAAGACCATTAAAGAAGGACAGTACCACCGACAAATTGGGCTGACCAAAAAAGAAGTCCTCAGTTGCCATGACAGCCATGGGTCCGTAGCAGCAGCACCTTACGTTTTGTGATGAAAGCTGGGGAGAAGAAGGGGTGGGGCAGGGAGGGTGGGAGGCCATGAGGTTTGTACAGGTGTCGGACTGAGATGGCTCGCAGTGTGCCTTTTGTAAAACTGTCAATAATTTATATATTTGTATATGCTAATAGTTGATTGTGGATTTTATAAACTCTCAAATCTTGGTCCGTGTTATCTACAGGCTCTAAACTTTAGCCAGTGCATTGAGGTCCTGCACTCATCCCGTTGGCTCAAGAGCACTGATGCTGGACAATGGGGGCCAAGATGCTCTGTAGGTCCGAGAGCAGAACAATCAGTCCAGAGCAAACCTTCATGCCTCAGACATGTTTGTAGGAGCAAAGCTACATCTCTCCAAAGCACACACTTAAATGTACCAACTCTGTAGCTGCTTACTTACAAACCCACACATCATCCTTTTAATTATTACTACCCAAAATGTGCCTTTTGGATGTTGACCTCATTTGCAGCACCCTGTTCTCTGTCATGCACTTTCAGTCTTGAAGAAACATTTCCAGACAAACCTGAATACAGGGTGCTCCTAATGTGCTGGGGTTTACATGTTATTTGCATAGGTGTGCAACAAACACTAAGTCAAGAACTTTTCCCACAAATTTCTCCTTGTTTTCCCATGCTGATCCTTTCCATGGCTAATTAAATTAAATGTCTTTCTAACCTCAGCAAACCATTGCTCAGAAATTATGTGCAGCAGAGGAAGGGAAAGCAGAGGGGTCTGCCAACAGCCACATCTAAATCCAGGAACCAGCCTTCAATGAAGGAGGTTGCAAAGGGAAGAGATCATGTCGTCTACCTTAGGAAAAAGAAAAAAAATCCCTCCTCCCTTTCTGGGAAAGCTGGGAAGGAAACTTTTACAGGGATTCTTGTCTTGATGACCTTATCAAACCAAGATTCAGACCTAAAGGATGTGAGAGTAAGTAGTTTCCATGCTGACATTCCCCATCTGAACACAACATCTGCAACTCATCTGGGCATATGTGAGGCAACTTCCAGTGCCAAAATGCTCTTGAGAATGTGCCAGGGGAAGAATTAGCACTGATGCCTGTGACTGTGGAGCACTGCTTATCAGAGAAAAGATCTTGGATTTTTTTTCAAGAGTTGTGGCTTTTTTTCCTCTCACATAGTTCCTTGGCTGCCAACCAAAATCTGATAAAAACCTTGGTCCACAAAGGTTTGCTCATTTTTTACTCCATTGTTGAAATGCTGGCAAAGGAAAGCAGAGCCTCTCTGGACCCTCTTCTCCAGGCTAGGAGAAAGTGGGACAAGGCAGCACAGTGTGACTCAATGCCATATGTGAAACCATCAACTTGCTTATAGGAGCAATGGGGGTGTCCGCTGAAGTCTGATCCACATCTTGCATGCTTTGTCCTGAGGGTGGGAAGGGATGTTGTGGGTGGGGGTCCTTCTTGAGCTGACCTGCAGTTTAATCTCTAAACCCAGCTTTGCGTCAGGGCCACCTTCAGTGTTTGAAACTCATATAGGGAGATCCATGTAAAGGTATGCAGATACAAACCCACCTCACAGCTGTCCTTAGGAGTGCTGGAAGAAGCCCAGTTTACATGCCCAATATTCTTTGCAAATGGAAACCCTGTTACCCAAAGCAGCTGACTTCAGGGATGGTTGAAACCCATCGATTCCATAAAAGTCAGAATCAACACCTCACTTTGGATACTGAAATCCCTCTCTCACATTTCCATGTATCTCCATTTCAGTAATTCATTTGGAGACCTTTGGGTGGAATTTTTACCCCTTCCTTCAGTGTTGTGGCTTTTGTCTCTCTGCTGAGCCTTTGCAATGCTCAATCAGCATCCACAGTCACGGTAAATGCGTTGATTTTCTTAAAAAGGCAATGGGACTGCCTATCAGCAGAGATTGGGAAGGGAGCAGCAACCAACTGCACTGCAAGATGGGGGCAGTTTGTGAGGAAAGAAGTGGGGTCCTTAGTGGGTCTTGCCTTTTTAAGAGAATTCTTTTCTGCTGGCAGAAAATATATTTTTTTAAAAAAAAATTAATTTTATAAGTCTTACACAGATGAAATGTTAGGGATATCACCCACTGTCAAAGTTACTGTCTTTGCAGCACTGTGGTAAATTTAAGACCCAATGTGACAATCCAGTTGAAGACTGCAACATTTCCTTGTGTAATCTCATGTAGCTGCTAGCTAAACTAGTCTTAGCAAAAGCTGGCAAATACTGTCGCTATGTTAGCTTGTTTTTTTCAAAGAACCTCTGCAGCATTGTAAGGCTTTGTGATTACTCACAATATAATAAAGTGATTTGGAGGAGAATAAACCCAGATCCCCCAGATTTATTGCTTTAGTGCTATGAGGGTGACAGCTATCACTGTGTTTGAAGTGCAACACAGCTTCTCTCCCTGCTCTGCTAATCCCCACCGCCCTCAAGGGTGTTGCATCTCCAAACAGAGGGCAGGATTTATCCCACTGTGTTTGGCTCACTATGCTCTTCACTGACAGAAAGGCTTGAGAGCTTCACTGGTTGACTTGAAGGAAATTAAGAACACATGGCAGTGAAGCAGCATAGGAATATGTGATACACATTCCTTGCTCTAGGATCTGCTCCAAAGCTTGTAAGAGATAATGGAGATCTCTTAATGGATTTAGCCAGTCTGGGACATGGTCTTCTAGCATTGAAAGGCTGGATCTCCAGCATGGGTGATGTGGGAAGAGGCCACACATAAGGCCATGGAAGTGTTACAAAGCGTGGAGATGTGGTGCTTAGGGACATGTTTTAGTGGTGGACTTGGCAGTGCTGGGTTAATGGTTGGACTCCATGATCTTCAAGGTCTTTTTCAAACTTAAGGATTCTATGATTCTATGGGTGTGTGAGGGAGCAAAGGGGTGCAGAAGCAATGCTGTGGCACAGAAAGCTGCACACTGCCAGACTGCAGAACTTTCAGCAGTGAGATAGATGGGATCCAGTATCAGAACCGTTCTCTGAGGAGTAGGGGCTGCTTCATGGAGGGCTGAGAACATGCAGAGCCATTGAATCTAAAGAATAAATAGAAACTTCTCCAGAGGGATCTTTCTGCTCTTAAATAGCAAATTTAACTTCAAGCACTTCTTGGTGCTGTGTGAAAAAGTGGTGCAAGCAGAGACCCACTGAGGAAACTGCCTCTGGGCAGCTGCAGAGTTCCTCCCAAGCCTGAAGGAACCACTGCATCTTCCATCATGGCAGGCAGAGCTGCAGCCTGCCTGGAAGAGCCTGTTTGTTCTTCATCTGCTTCCCCAAACTGCCCTGTCCTGCAGGATGGCATACAAGGTCCAGTCAGACTATAACCTGGGGGGTGAGATCACCAGAAGAGGCCAGATCTTGCTCACAGAACAATTATGGACTGTAGAGGAAAAGCCACCGCCAGCCATTAGAGATGACTGCTCCTCTGTTGTCCCCCATAAGGCTGTGACCACTAGGCTACACCACCACACTCCTTTTGGATAGAATCCCTTCTGCCCTGGGGTGTGAGCTCAGTCAGAGCAGTAGAGAATGTCTTCCTCTCCTGAGGAAACACACTGTCCTGGGACCCATGGGTCTGCAGCTGTATTCTCCCACTTCCTTGTGAATGCCCACAAA
This sequence comes from Sclerurus mexicanus, assembly GCA_013396755.1. Classification (NCBI taxonomy): domain Eukaryota; kingdom Metazoa; phylum Chordata; class Aves; order Passeriformes; family Furnariidae; genus Sclerurus; species Sclerurus mexicanus. The sequence continues at coordinate 112,456 of VWZF01007069.1, read as the reverse complement.
TATAAGATGTCCCTTGTCCCTCCCGGTACTCCTTTGCCACCTTGCCTTAATGTCTTATTTTGCTAGTGATTTTAATTCATTATTTAATTAATTACTTAATTTAGTATTTCAATTGCTGTTAATTAAAATATTATTTCAATTATTGTTAATTAAAATATTCTTTAAATTGTTCTTTTTTGTTTAAACACCCTTTCCAAAGTCCTCTGAATGGGAAGAAGCATGCTAGCCTTCATCAACAATATGAGCCCCCACATTGCCTATGCATGTCACCTCTCCACCCCTGGGATATGAACACCTGAAACAGCACTACTGTCCCCACAGAGGAGGAAAGGCACATGGTCACTTCAGGGTTGGATAAGTTGAGGAGGCCCTCATGCCAGCCTCCTGAAGCTGCTGTCAACTTGATAACATGGTGTGATGGCCACCTGGTGTCAGACATCAACCAGCCACCCATGCCAGGAAAGCCAGCCAGGTCGGTTAGCTGCAAGCTTTGGCTGTCTCCAGAACCAGCTTAGCTCTGTGGCCGGATATACTTGCCCTGGCAAGCAAGATGGGCGTTTTAATTAGAGCCTGAATATTTTTAGAAGCAGGAAAACCTCAGAAGAGACTGGACAATAAGGATAGGTTGGGACAGGGAGAGGAAAGAGGTGGCTGAACTGGCATTTGCTTGCAGTATTCAGTCTCTTGGAGAGTTATCAGCACCTCACCCCTCTTTCCAGCATGTTGGGAAAGACACTTCCCTCCATCTGCCTTGTGCCTAGGGCAGCATAGGACAGAAACTCTTCCCTTTATTAGAAAACATGCACCTCTTAGAACCCAAAAACTCCCATTTTCTTCTCATCAGTCTGCTAGAGCTGTTTCTCCTGGCTGTCAGCTGTCAGCCCACAGAAGTCCCTTGCTGACTGATTATGTGACTGACTTCATAACAGCAGTAGGTGCTGTCCCTCTTAAAAATAGCTGTTCCTCTGAACATTTTCCATTTTGCAGGAGGTTTTTATTTCCAGCACGTTTTTTTCACAGAACCCTGGCTTGTTCAGGCGGGAAAACATGGATGCACTCTTGCCATGCCAGAAAATAATGCTGCGTGGCTGGGCATAATCCTCCTGCCTGCCCTGGGGTCTGTCTCCTGGGAAAGTATGGGGCAATGAAACCCTCTGCCCCATGCATGTTTATAGAGTATTACTGCTGCTCCATCACCCTGAGGTTTCCTCTTCCTTCCTTTTATGAGTGGGCAAGCAGACCTGAGAACCTGATTAAAAGGTGGAAAATTGGAGCTGAAACTAGGCCATCAGATAAATCCTTTCCTGTAATAAGCAGGGAGTTGGAGTACCAGCCCTTAATCACAGCCTTTGTCTCCCAGCATTTGTATGCCTGTGTGCACCCATCCTCAGCGCCAAAACAAACCCTCCCCCCTCCTGCCCCATCCCCACCCCTGCACTGCCTTTTTATTAATGGGATTAAAATAAAAGTGGTTCATGCTGCCACAGAGGAACACCCTGGAGAAAGGAGCAGCCCACTGTGCCAGGCACTTGCATCCCTCAAAAAAGCCCTGCCAGCTGCACTGGGGTTCGGGCAGAGGAATGTGCTGCCACCCTGCCCAGCTTCATTATTCCAGTGGTCCAGCCTTCACTCTGGATGCGCTGCAGGGGAGCGAATCAGCCTGAAGAAAACCGTAAAGTTTTGCCCTTGGAAACTTTCCCACCACTGTGGTGATGTCCTTTAACCCCTGCTGCTGCCTGTCTGGACCCCTGCACCACATGCTTCCCTCCCTCCTCTTCCTTGTTAGCTGTAGATGTGTCACAGCACTTGCTGATAATTGACTGGGGCCGTGCTGGGAATTTGAACCTACATTTCAAAGAGATTGTTAACCTCCTTTTCCATCTCTTTGAACTGCTTTGCTTTATTGTAGGTTAAAGGAAACACACAGCTTCTTCCTCCCAAAGCCCCTTTTGATGGGAGCCTGGCACATTAGAGCTGGTGGATTTTTACCAGCAATGATGTTAATAACATGGTGCTGCTAAGTGTCATGCGATGATGCATTTTGGTGCAATCAAGCTGTCCCTTGATTACAGAGGGGATTAAAGATAAAGAAATGGTCCAGAGATGGGCAAGGGACTGGCAGAAGCATCTGACATCACATAGGGGTCTCTTAGCCAATAGAGAACCAAGGAAGGGCCACAGGTTATGAGTTGCTCACTGAGAAAATAGATTTAAGCCCCTCTACCAGTTGGACTTTATGGATGGGCTTGGACACATGAATGACAACTTTCTGAAGTGTGTTTGCACAGGTGGTTTAAGTTACTCTGTGACTGCAGGGCACTAGAGGAAGGTTGTCCTGGCCTTCCTTTCCATTACACCAAAGCCAGAATTTGTGCAGCCCTTCAGTGTATCAAAAAAAGATCAAAGACCACCAGTTTTCACACAGATCAGTGAGCTGGACCAACCCATCAGGTGGCCATGCTGCTGCTAGAAAAAATGCACAGCTAGAAGAGGACAGTGCCCTGCACAATGAGCACTCCAAATTCCTCTTCCCAATAGTCGCTGGACTCCATGAGCAATGTCTGCATCCATCTTCAGTTCAAAACACATGTACTGAAGCCTCCCAAGTACCTTTGACCATCTTGCCAGCTAATAACCTAAAACTTGGCCCTGGTTGGTCTGTTATGAAGATGAATGTATGTAGCACTGTGACGTGTTGGACTGTTAGATTAGACAATGCCTTGAAAGACAAGTTCTGCATCACCATACCTGTCACCTGCATTGGTAGGTCGAGGGTCATCCTTAACCCTATGGTCCTAAATTCCTTGCATTGTTAATTATGGCTTCTCAGCTCACATTAGCTGTTATCCTTCATCCCATGGTAGGTGCTCCACCAAGCATCTCTGAGAGGCTGCAGTATGTTCAGTAAGTCTTTGAGAGGAGCTATCTCAGCACTGTTTTCTCACCATCTGGGACAGAGCCAGGCATGGTGGGAAGGAAGAAGGTCAGGGATGGAGCAGAGTTCTGGCATGATCTCAAAACTGAATTTGGGGTCCTTCGTGGGGCACGCACCACTATGGCTCTGATGAAATCTATAAGGCCTGAAGCTCTTTCCAGCGAGTGCTGGTTTTCACCTCATTTGGACTTCAATTGCCCTTGAATTTGAAGGCAAGTCTTCCATGTCTTCATGGCTCTATTACCAATCCCTCATTCAACCATACCAGGCTGTGCAGTTCCCTTCTGTCAATGATTGTCCATACAGTAATTACTACAGCTCAGAAAATCCCTAGATTTCATCTCAGACCTGCTCACTAACCAAACCTAAGCTCTCAGTTTCAACTATCGTGAGGGAGAGCATGTCAGCATAAACTTCAGTCAAGTATTTATGCTAATATGTCATATCTTATGGGTGCAATGAAGCAAGTGCAAGTGCATATAGTTACCACTAAATGGTAGTGGTCAATCAGGATTCATCAAACCTCATTGAATTGATCAAACATCTGAAAACGCATATTAAAGCATAAATCAACCAAGGCTGCTCCATAGCCTTGGGGATATCCCTGAAGAATTATATTTTATAGGCTTTTTTTTGCTTTCATGGATGTTATATTTTTCTGTTTCATAAGTGATTATAAAACCTGAATTAATGGATAGATTTATTTGCTAGAAAAACTGGAAATCTCCGAATGTAGTTCTCAGATCCATTAATCTCCTGTCTCTGTCAAAGGGAAGAAACTCCTGAAGAGGGTGTAGCTTTTCCTGTGAGATATACCAAGCTAAACAGCTTCTCGGTTGGTCCTTACCTGCAGTTTCCTTTGCAGGAAAAAAAGGGGAAAAGTTTTCTCCTATTTTGCTCCTAAACCTAATCACCAGTAAAAATCTATAATTTTCCCCAAAAGTATTCATTCTGAGAAATTTTCTCATTTAAATATTTTATGAAGTGATTTTNCCCCCCCCCCCCCCCCATGCAACAGCTGCTTCTTTGTCATAATGCCATCTGGGACCTGCATCCCAGAGACTGCAGAGGTGAAAATCCCCTTAAATAAACAGGAAAGGAGGAGGGCACAGAACACATACCTATGATATCCCGTGGGAAATGCCTGGATACTCCATGATGGCAACCATGTCACAATGCTATTTTTATCACTTTTTGTTAAATGACCTGTGGCAGCATCCTCAACCTCCCAAGGTAAATACTCCTCCATGTCTAAATTGGAAAGAATCCTGCCCCAGGGATCTTGGAAACAGAGAAGATCTCCAAAGAGGATATTGTCACAGAAATATGAGAAGATTGAGACTGTTTTTCAGTCAGTTTTTCCAAAAGTCATCACAAAATCAGAGCTATAAAGTAGGCATTTTTCCAGTATCCCAAAGCAAAGTCGTAGCCTCACAGCTGGCAGGACCACATCCCAGTGTCACCAAGGGGGTATCAAAGTTATGGTAACAGCCCCATCAGCATGATGGGAAATAAGGTGAAAATTCCTTTCTCTTCTCTCTTCAAGATACAGCAGGGGAGAAGGTTCCCACAACAATCCTTGTGTCAGGACACGTCCCTAATTCAGTGCCACAGATCCCTGCATTACCTGCTGCAGAAGAGAAGCTAGTTGCCTCATCTGAAGCAGCAGTTTCACATGGCAGTGTAGAGTTATGCAGTTTTCAGCAGAGCTCTGGAGCCAGCCAAACACCATTAGCCTAGTTTTTCATCCAAGCAAGGAAGTCCTGGCTCCTGGCAGGCTTATTAGTTTTGGCACCAAGCTCCGCTGACACCCAGCCAAGGCATTCTGGCTGTAGTTGAACCTGCCTGGCTTCTGTCCCACTGGCTTCTCTCCTCATTACACCTCCCTACCCTCTTGGTTCAGCATTGGCAGTGCAAGATTTTGTGCCTGACCAACTGAGCAATGAGGATGGCTACAGACTTGGGATCAGAGGGGCTGTTCAGACTCCAAACCTCTAATAAACCCAAAGATCCCTGAGGATCAAACACTTCCTGGCAAAGTACTTCGTTGTTCAAGAACAGAGGTTTCCCTTCCATCTTACATGGTACTGGGAATCTGGGCATAAGCAGGGATGAGCAATTTGTAGTATTTGCTGTTATCCCTTACCTTCCCTCCTTCAAACTCCCAAGATATGTTTGAAAGCATAAACAAAAGCTGAATGGCTCTTCCCAGGGACTGAACTAATCTCATAAGCAGTTGGAAGAGAGAACAAAAGCCTGAAGCTGACAAGCTCTGGAGATCCAGTACATACTAGATCTTCCTTAACCACTGTGAAACTCTACACTCAATTTCTAATCATAGGATTATAGAATGGTTTGGATTGGAAGGACCTTTAGAGACCAACTACTTCCAATGGCCCTACCATGGGCAGGGACACCTTCCACTAGATCAGGATGCTCAGAACCCAAACTGGCCTTGAACACTTCAGGAACATGGCAACCACAGCTTCTCTGGGCAACCTGTGCCAGTGCCTCATCAACCTTATAATACAAAAAAAGTTTCCTTATGTCTAATCTAACACTACTCCCTAGCCTCTAATCTGAATCTTCCATAGCTTCAGCCAGAGCAGGTTACTCCTCATCTTGACCCACACAGATGTGGTGACAAGGTCACAAAATTAATGACTGACAGGCAACAATCCTGCATATCAGCTATGTTTGAACTGCTGAGCCCCTGCTGAAGGCTGGTTCCCTCATTAACCACCTTCTAGCCCCAGGCACAGCCTGAGATGCAGCAGATAGCATTTTTATCAGTTTTGCTGAAATAAACTGGGGGATCTGCTCTTCTCCCAGGCACCTGCTATGTGCTGCAGGTTAAACAGGGAGCAGACAGCACACACAGAAAACAAAGGGGATGCTCTGTTGGGAAAAGATAAGAACAGAAACTGTCCCATGATGGTGATCTTGATCACAAATTGCCCCATCACTAGGTAAATAGTGCTGGCAAGAGACAGTTTCTGCTAACACCAGTCAGGGTCTCCATTCCCTGGGACAGGCAGAAGTGAGGCTCAAAAGGGAATTGGCCTCTAGTTAGGGTGGCAGCCTGTCGATTGATCCCCTTTACAGCCACTGCAGAAAAGTGGTGCAGCCAACACACCAAACTGCTGAGAGAGATATCAGGGTGACATGGGTTATCACTGCCTGCTCAGAAGTTCCATGCATTCAAGGGTGAAGAGAAATTATTAGATACCACTTCTTTCCATAAATAATGATACTTCTTCTGTCCTTGAGGTGACTTTGGTAGGAAGCCATGACACTGCACCTTCTCATGGTGGTGGGTACCACTCTGCTGCCAGGAGGAGGGTGCAATGTTAGCATCATCAGGGATGAAAGTCACTGTAAAATATGAAGTATGGCAAGTCTCGGGCATTCCCAAAGCAAAAGCTTGGAGATCTAATATGGGAGTTTACATATCACTTGGTCAGGCAATGCCTGTAAATTTCCTGTGATACTTCTGCTCACACAAGTCAGCCAGACCTCCAGAGAAGTAGCGTAGCCACCAAATTCCTCCATGCAAAGATAAGGTGCTTCACCAGAGAAAAACACATCCATCAGGGCTAAAGGCAATGGCACTGGGAAATGAAGGGATCACCCACACTCTTTCTGTCCCAATGACAGGCAAAAACCCTTTTCTCCTCATGTATCTTGTTCAGGAGGACTGATTTTGCTGGGAACAGAGAATGAGTTGCAGTTAAGATTCAGCCCTTGCCTATAGTTAACCTCTTTCTGGCAGAAAAGTTTAGGTGAGCATGGGTGTAAACTGCTTTAAAATCAAATTAGACATTCAGCTCATTTGGTAGATCCTGGATGGGGCAAGACAGTCTGTCTCAGGCTCTGAAAGCCCTATGCCTGAGGTTCGGAGACACCTTTTAAAATATTTCTTACATACAAAAAGAGTATAAGGACAGGACTAGGCTTATCACTGGATGTGCTCAGCAGAATCACAGCCAGTGACTCAGAAATCCCTGACAGACCTCTCTATTCCCTGTTTGAAAGAAGGCAGCATGACAAGGTGCATGGAGCAGAAAGCATCATATGCAGCAAGGGAGAATTGTCTGCTGTAATAACATCTGTCAGATTAATAGGTGTGGTTAACTCACTGCCAGAAGCCATCAAGAAATGACCCAAAGAGCTATCAATATTAAATCTAACAAGCCTTGGGGAACCTCAGGGAAAAGGAATGGGCTGGCACAGGGCTTGGGTCATGGCAACTTGGGCAGAGGAAAAGGGGACAACTAGAAGGGTAAGCACCATCAGTTCTTAGCAAAAAAAATAGAGCAGGTAATTTTGGATTCCATCAATGAGCTTGCAAACTGGACATATGTCTAGAAACAGTCAGATGGCAGCACAGAAAACCTTCACCAGCATTCATCACACTTCAACCCCTGATCCTCTGCTGATAAAGGCAGCTTGGTGGTGTCATACCTCACTGTTCCTTCAAGGTATTCTGCTTTTTTCCTTCTAAACTGCTTTAGATGAGATTAACAAAACATGCATTAAATGGTGTCAGAACTGGCCCCTTGATAGATTTTGAAATGTGTCTGTAAAGGGATGGGGTTGTAAACCTTTTCTTAACAGAGAAGGCTGAATGTGGACAGCCTTTGAAAAGCAGATGGAAGCAAGTCCAGGCATGGAGGATTAAAAGGTTCAAAGCCCAGAGGCAGACTCGGGAAGAGGGACTGGGGAGGATGCACTGGAAGGAAGTGCAGATGGACTTTAAGGGGGCTGCAAAGTGTATGGGGTTTGCATAAGCAGTTCAAAGGCCTATGGGATGAGAAATGTACTGGGCTGATATATAGGTGCATCCCTGGAGGGAGAGAAAGTCAAAACGGTGTCAACCTGCATGACCCTGATAGAAACTATTTCACCCCTAAAGGATGAGAGGGTGCCTTGAACTGCAGTGAATTAGGGATGGGTGAGTGCCAGCCAAGTTGATGTGCCAGAAAAGGCTGACCAAGATCTAAAACAAAGAAAAGTTCTACAGAAAGGACACCTTCTCAACTTAGTAAACAGCAGACAAGGGCTGCTGGAAGATGATGGGTCAATTCTGCTGGCCACACACCAGAGGCTGGGGAAATCACAGAGGGCCAGAGATGAGCTGCATACCTGTCAACATAAAGGTTTAGGAACATAATCTTATTCATCAAAGCAAAGGCTGAAACAAGTTGCTACATATGGTTATTTATTTAGGGAAAAGTTGTCTGATAGGCAGAGAGAGGGAGGTTCTTCAGCTGTGCTGATAACGGAAATAAGAAGACATGATAAGTGGAAGATAGAACTAGATTAATTCAGCCTTTGAAGTGGACACCAACTCACTGCTATGAAGGTAATTAAATATTGGAAAAGCTTATCAGGGAGGCTGCCAAGTCACCAGGGTTTGAAATAAAGATTAGCTATCTATGAAAGGAAATGCTCTAATCCAATTTCTGGGAAAAGTCTATTTTCTGTATACAGAAGGTCACATGAGATGATCCTCGTGGTGCCTTTTGACAGTGCAGTCTGTGAATTCAGGAAGCATAAACTCCCCTGTGTAAGGATCCTTCATCTGGTACATGATGTGTCAGGCAAATCAAGGGGAAATACATAACACAGACTGAGATCCCAGCTGAAGAGCATACAGCCAATACTGGGAAGAGAACTCAGAAATTCCTGGCTCTTATCCCATTAGCCTACTGGAAGATAGATAAGCCTCCACATTTCTTCAAACCTCATATGAATCACAGAACTACTTAGAAGGGTTTGGTTTTGCCTTGTATTTATATTGCAACAGCAATAAAGAGATGCAGTGTGACTCTGCTGAATTGATGGGGGTTGAAAGAGGCCTCTGCTTCAACAAAATTTAAAGTCTTGCTGAGGATATGAGCAAGAAAAGACTCACCTGCTACTTGGCACAGACAGCCTCCAAACTCAGTCCTCCAACAACTCAATGAGATCATGCACTCCATTCCTCCATGCAAGAAACAGGAGAAAGAAAATCAGGCAAAGCTTGGAAGACCAGATCAATAAAGTGATTGTGACAGAGAAAGGGGTGCAAGCCCCCATGGGATGTGAACAACGCCAAGACCTATCAAAACAAGGCAAACTACTGGATGGTGTCATCTCCAGGGAAAAGAATGGCCAAGAACCACGAAGAATAAGGGCTGTGAATCATCCAGCTACATGGAGCAGTGCCCAAATATGCCAGATGGAGCAACTCTTGAAAGTTTCTGTTTCTTCCTATTGACTTGGAAGGGAGTCAGGGGTGATTGGCCCAGACAGCAACATTAATACATTAGACATCAGAAGCCAGGTGAGATGAACTCCAAAGAGCCAGAGGAAGCCCAGACTGAAGTGATCACAGCAGAGAGATATTTTTCTAAGGCAAAGGGCTCTCTCTGACTGTTTCTCAGCTGTGAAAAAGGATTTTCAATATAAACTGTCTAGAGTAATCTACAGCTTCATCTAACAAGAAAAGGGAAGTTCAGAGGGACTGAAACTGACTGCAAAACCAGGTTGCTGTCTGGTCTTCTGCACTGTCTGGGCTCAAAAGTCCCATTCCAGCAGTGTCAGGGATAGTGTGGTAGCCAAAAGTCCAGACTGGTATTTTTCCTTTTTTGTTGGGTTTTTTTTTTCTTTCTTTCTTTTTCTTTTCTTTCCTTGGAAGGGGAGGAGGGGGGAGAGAAAAAAGAAAAAAGGTAAAGCTAAGACATGCTAAACAATGCAGAATAAAGCCAAAGTGTTTCATTATGAACAGAAAGGGAATACCAAGCATTAAGCTGCAATGAAGTCACTTTAGGTAGTTTCTATTATTTGGTAGACTTTTTTAATCATTTCGCTGAAACCCCCTTGGAAGACCCCTCTTGCTTCAAACAGAATGGATTTTTTTTAATCTTCTTCATATCAGTCAGTGAAGCACGAAATCCAATTTCATTTCAGGTCTCCCAGACAGCCCTGGGCATTGGTGATGCAGAGGCCTCTCAGGTGTCTCACATATCCCTGCACAAACAAGAGAAGAGAGAGGATGGAGCCATCCTAGGGAACACACACTCTTTCACACTGCAGGAGTATGTTTGCAAGGGTCAAGTCATGCAGGGTTTCAATCTTTCCCTCTTCTGCTGTCTCAGGTCCCTGCTCCCAATGGGAACAGGATTCTTGTAACCCTATCCTGTATCATGCTGCACAGATTCTTCTCCCATGTGTTGAACCAACTGCAAGGTGACCCCGCTGCTGATGGGCCTTATCCAGCTCTGCAGTGACAGGGCAAAAGGGATCCTACAAATGTCAAGGGGTGGCCTTGCCAAATGGTCGGGGGTGGGCCTAGTGGGAGGGAAAGACAAATAAAAACATATATTGGCCAACCAGTAGTTCCCCTCAGTGTTCCAGGAAATAAGAAGAGAGTAAGGACAGGTATTGTTTCCCAGAGTGATTTCCCCAACTCCAGACACATTACTGGATTATCAAGGTCCTAAGATGGAGGTAGTTTCTAGCAGGCCCCAATAGATTTAACTTCATGAAGATGACTGGTCTCTCATGGAATTTATATGACTTTGTTGCACTGCCATGGTTCTTCATCAAGGAATTACTCATTGCATGAAAACCATCTGTGTATCAGAAAGAGAGAGAGAGAAAGAGTGGAAGAGAGAAATAACGAAGAGAGAAAGGAGGGAAGGGGAAAGAAGGGGAGGGGAAGAAGGGGAAGAAAGGGAAGGGGAAGAGGGGAAGGAGAAGGGGAAGGGGGAAGGGGAAGGCGGG
>VWZF01007069.1:72954-101731 GCA_013396755.1 Sclerurus mexicanus | reverse complement strand
AGGAGAGGAGAGGAGAGGAAAGGAAAGGAAAGGAAAGGAAAGGAAAGGAAAGGAAAGGAAAGGAAAGGAAAGGAAAGGAAAGGAAAGGAAAGGAAAGGAAAGGAAAGGAAAGGAATAAAAATAAGCCTAAAGCACTGCCCGTGTAACTCCCTCTCTGTCCAGGGCTTTCTGCCACAGCAGAGATGGAATTACAGCGCTGGAGGAAACTCAATGAAATAATGATTACCCTTTGGATTTAATTAGCACAGAGCTGAGGCAGTGTTGAACAAGCATGTCTGTGCATCAAAACATTCCTCGTGGTGCCAGCAAGCTCAGACCCAAACCATTCGTGCCTGCCAGGCTCAAATCAGGAATGGAGGGCAGAGACATGGCTATTTGTTCCCCACCCATGGTTGCCAAGCCAGGCTCAGGCACATGCTCCACCAAGGACATGGGGTTGGAGATGGTGCTTCAACCGTCAGATGAGTCCATGGCTAGAGGACCATGGCTAATGATCCAGGAGAACTTTGTCATGCTGTGCACTGCACAAACGTATCAAGGGTGACATCCCCCATCTCAAAAGACCAGGTGATGCTGAAGGAAAGACCACCTCATCATGGGCTTCATGTCCTCTATTTTACAAGGTACAGCTCCCAGGAAGAGATAAATTTCCTCCCAGTGCCAAAAGGTTATGAGATATTGACACTGCACAGGGAATCAGAATAAAGTAGGGAAGTACTTCTATGCTTGAGACATGGGGGAACCACCCCTGTGATATCCAATCTTCTCCAGCAACCAGGTGGGGAAAGGGCAAAGGGACATGGACTGGGGCTGTAATGGAGGCTCAGGAGGAAATCACAAACTCACCTCTATTCTGAGGGTCCCTCTGAGTTTGCAGAAAACCACTACTAGGAAATCTGATTTTCCCCTTCTTTTGGCCACATTGTGTTTCTGGTACAGGACAAGATCTCAAATGAAGTGCATTCAAGGAAGCTGGGAAGCTTAGCATGATCAGAAAGTCCACAAGAGCAGTTATCCCCAGGTGCATGATATCTCATGTTCTGCAAAGCCAGTATCTTCCTTTTTCTGTTGAGGAAGCTAAGGCAGAAAGCACAGAGCTAAGATCATCATGTACCCAGTAAGAATTTCCACTACACCAAGGAGCAACAGGAATAAGATCCTGCCATTTAATCAAGATGCACACCCTGCAAAACCAACCCTGTAATTACAAGGGCTAGTAAGGCAAAGATGTTGGAGGTAAGTAAATTAAGGCAGGATTCACTTGCAGATAGAAAATGGACACTCAGAGGAAAAGGTAAGTCTTGGGTTTCTCAGCAAGGCCACTGAGACCAAGAAGAGAAACACAGCTCTTTTAATTTTAATTAACTCTTTAAAATGTAAAAGATTTCATGCTAATAGCTATACTTACACCAAGAGCTTCTGTTCAGCCACAGTCAGGGAAATTTTAAAAATTGCTTCTTTCATACTCATGGAAAAGGAGCTAAACAGTGATGTGTGAGTAGAATTTGACAACTTCTATCCTGATTTTAGTCCAGTCCCTGTATCATAGAATCATCAAATCACAGAATGGCTGGGGTTGCAAGGGACTTTAAAGATTATATAGTTCAAATCCCCCTTTCATGGGCAGGGACACCTTCCACTAAACTAGCTTGTTCAGGGCCTCATTCAGCCAGGCCTTGAGCACTTCCAGGGATGCGGCATCCACAACTTCTCTGGGCAGCCTTTCTCTTCCCTTTTATTACAGCTTCATTTACCTTGCATGTGTTTGACTTTAATCCTGCAGGTATTTGTGATGATTTGGTGGATAGCAGCAGTGTACAAGCACTGTTCCCTAAAATCCAAAAGCTCCCTGCTCATCCTTCCATCACCTGGACGTATTTGTTAACAGCTTGGCAAGGTAATCACTGAACAAATTATGCTGCTTAGCTTCATGTGCAGCCCTTGAGAACCTCACACTGTGATCACAACACCAGGCAAAATCCATGCGACCCAGAAGCCATTTCTTCATCCCTCTTCCCACAAGGATTTTCTTGGGATAGACAGAAAAGAAATGAGTTGGTTCCTACAGCTGGTTAACAGGGGGCTTGGAGTAACAAGATGCACACTGTATTAGGTCTAAATGAATAACATTGTTGCCTACAGGGTCTGCTGAGTGCTGGCAGCTGATCTCAGATGGTGTGTAGCTGTGGTCTTAGGAAAGACTATTAAAACTGTGTGAAAAAATTAAAGCTAATTGCACTGTCACAACATTAGCACTGTAGTTTCCAAACACTTAGAACAAAAGGCTATTGTCACTTCTGGCAGCTCTCAGCATCATCATGCAGGGCTGAAATTTCCAAATTTTCCCATTTAATAGGGCTCTATGGAGTGTTTTTCATAACCTGGCCAAGCATGACTGTTCTGCTGGCTCAAAATAGCTAGGGGCCAAGTGTGATTTGCTATTTTGTGTTGCCAGGGAAGACATGCAGCCTTACAAGTGGGAAAACAGCCACATAGCTCCAGGCAGATTAAATGAACCAAAATTAATGACTTTTTGGTGAGTGGGAAACTAACAGATTTAGGAACTCACTCTGTCATCTTCTCACCTGCATGTCCAAGAGTTGAGCCAGTATCTATTAAAGTCTTCTCTGCTCAGCTGATTTTTGCCCCTGTCCCACGGTCTGTAGGCAGAGGACTTGGAGCTGGAGTTGTTTCTCTTTCAGCCTTGAGAAGAGTTTGAGAGTTCTTCCTTTGAAAGAAATAGCTGTCTGCTTTATTTTTCAGCTTCCTTACTTCTCCTTTTGCAATAAATAGGATTCTACTCTGGACAACAGGGGACTTCAGCGTGCCACTCCTAATTAGAAAGGTGTTCAGGAGAAAATAGGAGGGAATAACTAACTTCCTCATAAATCATTTGCAATGAAAGGGATGGGGAGGATAATGATTTTAAATGGATACTTTGGCAATTCCTTTAATGAGAAGGATCAGGTACTTACATTGACCTTGAAAATCACATTATTCTCCTTGGCCCAGAGGAAAGAAAATATGAAAGACTGCCTTAGTGCTTGCTAAGCAAGGGGTGAAGCTATTGAAGACTGACAGTTAATAGCTAAATAGCTATTTAATAATAGCTAAATGAGGCATTTGCTATGTTGTCTGACTCATTTGCTACCTCCTAAGTGAAATACAGAATCATAAAATATTCTGTGTTAAAAGAGACACACAAGGGTCAAGTCCAACTCCTGGCCCTGCACAGGATGCCCCCAAGAATCAGGCCATGTGCCTGACAGAATTGTCCAAACACTTCAACTCTGGCAGGAAAGTGCTTGTTCTTGTGCCTGGTTTTCCTTGTCTTTTATTTTTTTGATAGATTAGGTCCCTTGGGTTTGATTACTGTTCCCCCTCATGGAGGCAAATGCAATGGATTGGAGGTAAGATTCTGGGTTGTCTTTGCCCCCAGAATCCTACCCAGAAGTCAGTGGGCTTTAGTAAGCCACAGAAATTATGCTCCCAAACCAAGATATTCCTAGAAAGCAATCTACTGTACTTCCCCCATGGAGCAAAGTAGAGAAGTCCTGAAGGTTCACTTCTGAGTCTGTTCCAATGCCATTATGTAATTCCAGAGCTGTGTTACATTGAGCAGAGATCTTTATGATTTAGAGACACTCTGAGTTATTTGAGAAGACACACTGTTATGACTACTGAGGGTCTCTATAACATGAGAGAGCTGAGATGTTGGACTGAAACCAGAGACCCCTCAGGATCCAGAACAAGAGACAGGGGCAGAAGGTAGAGATTTGGTTTATCCCATGTAGGTATATTCATTCAAACTGGCAGACAAGACAAGGAGGGGGACAACAAACTGCTGTGTGGGAACCAGCTCATCCAGGGGTGAAGATCTGAAACAGGAGGATCAGACCAGAGAAGCATTTATTTCCCTCTATTGACTACTAAGGAAGCCCACAGTGACCAGGTCAATGATGATCCAGAGCCGTAAAATGAGACTGTTCAGAGAAACAATTTCTTTCACGTTTGCCCCAAACTGAAAATTTCAGAGCAATTACTCCCATTTTCCTTCTGATTCCACATAATTTCCAGATCTTTCCCAGTTCTACCTGTTTTTCCCTGTGAAACAAAGATGCAGGCAAAGATGGAAGTGCGAATAAAGCTATCAACCAAGCCAAGCTCTCTTCTCCTCATTTCTCTTTTTGACCATATCCACCAAAGGTATGAGACTGGAAAAAGAACAATTTAAGAACTGAAAGGAAACCTTGGAGTCCCACTATATGATTGATTCTTTCAGAGACTGATGCTTTGGGCAGGTGCTTTCAGACATGTGTCTTAAAGGTTAGGACTGAAATCCTCCTCCAGAAGAGCTGCCTTACATCTTGTCACACTGAAGTTCTGCTCTTTCTCATATCACCTGGAAAAGGAGACAGACATCAGAAGCATCTGTCACCTCTGCTCATTAAAATATCATCCAAATGAGTTGGAATAGTTGGGTAGCAGTAAGGTGACATGGTAAAAGGCTGAGGCTCTGATGGAAGCAGTATCTGCTACAAGAAGAGAGAGCAGGGTCATGCACAAGCTTGAATGTCAGATACACTTTAGATATAAGAAAGTCTGCTGTTAAAGATACGTGAAAAAAGGTAGGTCTTTGCTCTTCAGCCATTTATTTTCTCCAGGGTTGCCCCATTTATGCCAGAAACTTCCTAAAGAAAAATCCACTTCAGTCTGGTACAGACTGATGCTATGATCATCCACCCAGCATCTGAGCTTTGTCTAAATTTGCTGTGCTGACCCCTCATATCTCCATCCAAACAAATTAATTTCTTGCCTGGCAACATCCCAGTGGGAACCACTGCTGGGTCTAAATAAAGCCCAAAGGAAGTTTGTTAAGAACTGGAAAGGGAAGATTAAACAAAACTAAGCCATTATAAGCTTGTGAAGGATATTGTGGGTTTGATGGGATAAGGAACTGCTGTTCTGCAGTGTGGGTGGAAGACAGAACTTGGCCCCATGGGAACATAAGCTTGCCAGCTTTCTCCTTTACTGTTCATTCACATCAACCAAAGCTCAGAGATCTTGCACTGGGAAGACTCCTGCTGCCAGATGTCCAAATATTGATCAGTGAAGACCCAGTAAGACTGTGCTCAGGTCTTTGTCCAAAATATGATCTCTGGCAAGTCTAGAGAAGAAAGAGGGGGCAGGAAAAGTGTGATTAGCTGAAATGCAGGAGCCTGAAGCAGAAAGAACTGTAAGCATATGACCAGCTCATTCATACTGTACGGTTTCCTTCTTACCTTGGGTTGGACATACTCTAAAGAATAGCTTTTTGCTGAACCTGGCCTTAGTCCAGAGTAATTTAATTGACTGTTAATTTAATGGCAACTGATAGCAGAAAGCATTTTTTAGTCTCCCCTGATGGTCCCATGGCTTTCTCTCACACCCATCTTCTTCACCTACCTACTGCTGTATCTGGGTATCCAACCTACTGCTGTATCTGGCACCTACCTGCCCCTCACACTGGTCTCTTGCAGCAGAGCTTGGCACAAGGGGAATTTTTCCCATAAACCTCCTTGTTTCTGTGATTAGACTTCATCCTAACAGAGAGAAAAAGAGCTCAAACATGATGGAGGCAAACTGAGGGGACCTGCAAGCAACAGAATGGAGAAAGTGTGAAGAGCATATGAAATCAGCAGATACAGGGTGTGCGAAGGTGTCATTTGTGTATGGTAGGTGTGAAAGGTGTATGTGGGAAGGAAAAGTGAAAGCAAACACACAGCTCTGGAGGGGAACAGCACACACACATGTGTTTGAAGGAAAGCAATCCCCAAGCCCCATGCCAATTTGTTTCACACAAATTTCTCCCTAGTCTTGTTAGCAGGGAGCTGCCCTTCAGCACACTGTGGCAACCAGCCACTTACAGTGAATTTGTTGAGCAAGCCACCAAACAACCCTCCCAGGGAGGACAATCATTATGGATCTAATTAAAGCTTGTCACACAGCTCTGCTCTGCTGACCTGCCTTCATGTGAATGAGATGGCCTCTGTTAATTCTATCTGACAACGATCATTACATCAGGGCCAAATCCCTACAAGGGACTTGACATCAGCCAAGAGATGGACAAAACAGCTAGAGCTCTGAAGGTGCAGGAGGCAAGGAGGGCCTGGCAACCCTACTTGTTCCCATGGATGGGTCTGGCTGTCTCCCATCCCAATGGGCTGAGGATGGTACCTGCTGCCACACTGCTAAGACAGCAGGCTGGCACAGCAGAGGAGGCAGAAATGGCTGGAAAACTATGTCTCCTCTACACAATAGCATGAAAAATGCTCTTCTAGGAACACAGGACTAACTCCCACTGTCATTCGTCTCTACCCATTGCAGTCTTTTGGAGAGGAGGTGGTTATTATTAAATGGTAAATCTACTTAGATGTGGAACAAAATTTAAAGTTATTACTTACACTTTGCTAATAATTACTGGGCAGGTGTTTCTATCTCCCTACCAGCCTCAGGAAAGGATACTGACGCATGCTCCATGGCCCCATGGCCACAAGGAGTGCACCTCTATTCCTGTACCTATCCCTGCACAGAGTTGTGTCAGGGCTCAGTGCTGTGCTAACCTGGTATCCACAGACAGCTTGGAACACAGGGGAAACAGCAAAAGGTTGGTCTAGGAGGAGCTCTCCAGCATGGCAGAGAGATAAAGAGATTAATATCACTGCCTTCAGCTGCCTATTGGGAATGGTTTCTGCCCCGTGTTATCCCTTGAAACCTGCTCAGAAATTCAGTAGAGGTATGAGCCAAGCCACAGCCCAATCTGGCAACATAGCAAGAGATAATTGGAAGGATGC
This sequence comes from Sclerurus mexicanus, assembly GCA_013396755.1. Taxonomy (NCBI): domain Eukaryota; kingdom Metazoa; phylum Chordata; class Aves; order Passeriformes; family Furnariidae; genus Sclerurus; species Sclerurus mexicanus. The sequence continues at coordinate 94,898 of VWZF01007069.1, read as the reverse complement.
TCCAGGCCTCAGAGAAAGCCCTGGCACTAATTAATTGATTAAAATGAAAAATGGGAGCAGATTTTTGATCAAAATGTCCTTCACAAGTTCCCTGAAGGAATGAGGCTTGCAAGAATGAGACAGGAATCTAGTTAATCAATGTCTCTTATTAGTAGCATTTATATAATCCCTCTGAAGGCACATATACCCGTTAGGAACATCAAAGAACTGCTGTGCATTTGGTGGCAAACATGGACCTGGGTGACCTCTGGGAATTCGATAGATCTGTAGTGCATCTGAGGTTGAATTAGTGTGACAGATTTAAAACTGTTGTAAATTCCCAGGTAAATAACCAGGAACACCCACTCAAAAAAATCATTGCTCTATGTGACAGCAAGACCAAAAGTGAAAACTTCTAAGAGCACCTAACAATGCAAGATCTCAGCTTGTTATTCTCTTGCTCGAATCTAATTCCCTTTTTTAATATAAAAGATTTTAAAAAAATTTTCTTGCAGTCACAATGTGACTCCCCTGTAAATCTCTCAGGATCACATTCTCATCCTCCACACCAGAATCTATAACTCTCTCCAATCAAAAAAATAAATGCTTTGTCAAAACCCAACATTCTCATTAGCATGATCAGTTAATTAGCACTCATCTCACTGTGATTAATTTAATAGGTGTCTGTTGTGCAGCAAATATTTCACCTGCTCTGTTTGTTCTCTGCTTGTAAGGTCCCATTTGTGAAAGGGCTAGGCACTTGGATCATGAGCTGCTCTCCTGGCTCACACACTGTGTGCAGGCAGGAGCTGTATCTCCAAGCCATGCTGCCAGATGGGCACTCAGGTGATTTGTGTGACACCCTTGGCCTGGGGATTTCTAGCACAACCTTAAGTATGGGAAACTGCAACTGAAACTTAATTAAATTTCTTAGTTTCTTCTCTGTGTTCATCTATGCTATCATTGCATCACTGTTTGATGTTACCGCATATGGGGTCATTACAGATATCCAGTCATGGAATCCAGAATCCATGGAGATAATGTGGGGGCTTTTCCTTGTCTTTTGAGTAGACACTCAGAGTAATCTGGTTTTGGGATCCAGGTTGTATCCAGTGAAGCAACAACTGATCTCATCAAGACACAAGCATCAAACTGTGGGGTTCCCTCCACCTAGGATGTGAGTGGGTGATTCCTTGAGCTCATTTAAGGTGGTACAGGAAGATTAGAGCTTTAGGAATCTCTCAGGAATTGCATCAAGACCGGAATGACATGAATAACACTAAGGTCTTGGGAAAACATGAAAACCACAAGGTGAGGAGCAACGCTCACTTGCTCAGCTCAGTTGCTCAGGTCAGTCAAAGTCACTTGACTATAGCAACATTTTTCTGACTCATGATTGTCTACCTGAGAGTGAAAAAAATTGAAATATTTTAGAGTCGGTAACTGGTCTGAGATGATCCTTATGCATCCATACATATCCAGGTATTTGTGAGGCAGGGAAGAACAATTAGTGGGTGCTTTGATGCTTCTGAAAGGCCTTTTAAGAAGACATGAAAAACCTGTTCTTGAAGGAGGTTTCCTGAGAAGCCAGCTTCCAAGAAGGTTAATTTGAAGCTCCTTCCTTGGTGATAATGATAGCCAAGATGGAAGACACCCAAGCTGAGTGTTTGATATGAAAACAAGTAAACAATCAAAGGAAAGAATTTGTGAGGGAGGCAGGGGGTTGCTTTGTCTCTTTCAGGCTGTTGACTAGGAATTGGTCTCAGGCAGGAGATTCAAGGTTGCTACATTTTCAGTGTAAGGACTGACTGTTCAGCACCACCTTTTCTAGTAACCCCACTGAATTTGTTTGTCTTCCTGAATCTCCACATCTGAGGAAGTTCATCTTTTGCTTTGGGTTGCTTTTTTTTTTTCCCATTATCTTTGTATTGTTTATTGCACTAATTGTCTCCTGTGTCCTATGTCAGGCAATTTGATTCTAACACTGATCTCCTGCACCACCTCAATGCAACTTTACCAAAAACAATGGGCTACATTGTTTAATCAGACCAAGAGTCCCAGTTAAATCAATAGCTTTAGCTTTTACCTTACTGGTAAATCAACCAGCTTGCCCCATCTGAAAATACAGTGATATGATGTTACTCAGGGCACCAAGTCACAGTACTGCAGTGGAAAATGATCAAGGCCACTTAATACTGTTAGGTTTTATTACAGAAAAAAATGCTCCTTTGACTTGGAATTACAATAAAGATATTCATATTCTGACCTGACTCCTTCAGATCAATGTATTATCTCTGAAAGATAGAAAGGTATTAACTCTATGTGTAAAGAATGTCTGGTAAACTGCCAGGTTTTCTTTTACTTTCTTTTTTTATTTTTTTATTCCTCTTTTAATTACTGGAAAGGAAGACAGGGGGAAGACATGGAGCTGGCTCCGTACCTAACATATGGAGTTAAAAGCATTTCACAATGAGAAATAACTTAAGCAAACATCTTTCCCCTTATCTCTCACAGTTTCTCTAGGCTCATTTTGATATATTTCTTTCTTAAGAGCAAATCTTGTGTAGCTAACACACAGGGTGATAAAAAAAAGCAATGCTCCACATCCAAACTCATGTACTTCTGCTCTGAGTACAATTTTACCAGCATTTTTATTAAGGTCTGACTCATCTTTCCCTCTGTTTTGTGTTTTCTTAGATGGTTGCACATGAAATAAACAGGAGAAAAAGGAAAATCAGGCTGAAAGGTGGGATGTAAGATGTGGAGATGTAGAGAAGGTAAGGTACAAGGCATGGTCCCTGAAGATGGGTTGAGGGAGAGGCAGCAGTGTTTTGCACCTGGCATTGGTTTGACAGTGTGAGAATTTCACTGTTGCTGCACTTACCTCCTATCCCAGTCCTGTTCCTGTGTTTAATGTCTCAACCTGCCAAAACTTTGCCCTTGGGGTGAACAGGCTTTTTATATCATTATTGATGCCATTGACTGAGCCCTGCACGTTTCAGTTTCTCTGTCTTATCAGTGCTTGCATGAATTTTACGTACCCTAGGAAGAGTCAAGGCATAAAGTGATGAGTTCCTATGTGGTGTGCAGAGGTCTCCCCAGTTTGCTGCTGCATCTGTCTTCCATGAAGGTTCCCCATAAAATAGTTACTGGTCTCAGAGCACTTGGGCTAGGAACCTCTACATGAGGATTTAGACTTCTTTACTTTTGCTTTCAACCCTCAGATAAACTGGCAGCCATGGATGTCATGTCCCTAATGCCTGAAGACACGAGCACAAGGTCACATTACTCTGTCTTGAGATACTGCTCATCAGCAGCCTGCAGATAACGAGGGTAATCTAGTTTAGTCTCATCCTCTCCACTCCTGAGCTGAACTCAGACCAATAATAGAGCTTTTGCCTGGCAATGAGTTTACATCCAAGAAATTGCTGTGGCTCAGCTGATTTGTTGTAATCTGCTCACGCAACAAGCATCAACCATTTCCAAAGCTGTTGTAACAGCTTGCTCCAAGGACAGTGGTTACAGCTTGACAGTGAGACCATTTAGCTTTAGAGCAAAGGCTCCTCGAAGAGCATTACTGTCTTTAAGGCTGGAAGCAATAGGCTCTTGACCTTCATTTGCTTCAACAGCCATCGCTGAGAAGAAATAGGACTCTAGTGCAGCACAATGGCTTAGAGATGCTGCATTCAAGAGGGTATCTTTGCAGCAGGGATAACATATAAAGCAAGGCATAACACACGAAAATGTCACCCCTAGTTTCATCTTGTTCTTCTGTATATTTGATATTACACTGTCTCAGGGCATTTTAAGAAATTAAGTTGGGGGGCGGGGGGGAGGTTGGTGTTTGTTGTTTGGGGTTTTTTTGTAATCTGTGATATTTTCTCTATCTTTCTTTATCTTTGATTTCATCAAAGGTTTTCATTTCTTCTGCCTATTAAGCCCAACAAAGGGAGGCATTTGAAAATGCTGTTGTGCTTTGCAGAGCTTGGCCACAATGGATTTCACAGGCCACACTGCCCCTATAAAAGAGGAACATCATTTGCTCTCTCAAGACCTTGCTGAAATACATCAGTTTAATTAGGGAATATTTTGCAAGGGTGGAAAATAATTATTCTGCATACAATGTGGAAATGACCGAAAATTGCCTCATTAATGTTGATTCACTGTAGCCAGCACATAGTGAGTGGAGACTGGAGCCCCTTGATGAATGGCACTCCGTCCATGCCAACATGCTCTGCATCCTAATGGCTGAACACGGCTCATTTTATGCGTGCAATGGTGTGGAGAGGAGGCAGGACCAAGGGCATACAACCTGAACATGGACCAACAGGGTGGTGACACAACACTTGTGTGGGATCCTAGAGACTGAAGCTTGGGCCATCCCTGAGGGGATGGCTCTTCCTACTCACAGACCCCAAGCCCATCCTGCATTCTGCTCTGGGGATCAGGCAAGAGTGGCAAATTAAGAGAAAGTAAAAATTTGGGATTCAAATTGGAAATTGTCTCCACTGAAGTCTTGGCTGCCCTTTTATTACCACTGGCCTCAGATACAAACTTTCTCTAAACCAGGAATCTCTGATCACTCTGTGAGCCTTGGCCCTTGACTCAGGATGGCACATGGTCCACAGCACCTTTCAGCATCAGACACAGGTCACACAGGGGAGGACACACCACCACACCACACATGCTTCTCCCAAATGGACAAATCAGTGTGCCCTGGGTATACACCTGCAATGACAGGGAGAACCAACACCACGGAGTCCGAATCATGATGAGGACAAGCTTTGCCATTATCAGTGGACTGTAATGCATATGTCATGACAGCCCAGAAGAGGACATTCCTCCAACAGAGGTGTCCAACCTGTACCAGACAAATTCCTTCATGGAGCTACAGACTCTTGTACAACAGCTGAGATGACTAAGCCTGTTGTTTCTACTTTCCACTGGCCCTTTGGGGAGGTCTCATGGATTCACAAGCATCAGTGGACCGGAGAATTAAACTATTCTTCTGGTACACCACATGGAAGTGTGACCTTCAAAGAGAACCAAAACACTGCCCAGCATCTCTGGGGTTAATTGTCATGTTAAATTGATTTTTTGTTTACATTCTTAAACACTTGGGGGAAAATCTTTTTGCTGATTCAGCACATGAGACTTGATGAAGTTTTAGTGGGGCTGTATCTCAATACTTTAGAACTGGCATAGGCGATCCAAGTCCATGAGGGGTTGTCTCATTTTATTTCAGAGCCATGATACATCATCTGATTTATCCTAAGGCAGGCATGTAAAATGGGTTGGGGAATTAATCTAGCAGCGGTCATTTCTCTTCTGTGACTAAAAATGGGAGCTGTGGGTGACTCAATCAAATGGAGTGAAGACGTTTGCATTTAGATGTGTGACAGAAAATGAAGTTAATCCCACCCAGTGATGGATGTGGCTTGCATATAGCAACACAAGGATGCAGGAAAAAGAGACTCTTGTATTGCACATATACATCACAGAAGAAGATAGAGACTGTATTAAAAAAGCAGAGGGAGAAGCAGGAAAGAAGAAGAAAGCTATGCAGCCTGAAGACCATGCTCAGGGTGACCCAGTGAGCCAATGGATCACATTTGGAGCCCTTTGCCTTTCAAATCATTGCATCTGAAATTCAGTCTTGGTAACAACCAGGGCATTTTTATGACACTTAATCAGTTGTTGCTCCTTTATTCTATAAAATAGCATCACCTTCTGCTGCAGCACAGCATGAGAAATGTCTCTAGTGCTAAGTGGTTTACTGGGTACCAGCTTTCCTCCTTTCTTTCTCCTGAATTTAATTCAGCAAGACACATACTGAATAAAGACCAGCATAAGCCTTGAGAACAGCTGAAATAAGCAGTGAGCTGCACTCTCCTCTCAGGACCAAAGTTCATCCATACTCAGAAAAAGCAAAATTGCAGAGACAATTTTTCCAGGTATAGAATGTGATCTGAAAGACTGGATCCCTCAGAATCCGAAGGGTCAGTAAATGCTAGTCCAGTCTGACCAAGAAATCTTTAGCAATAAAATAAAATGTTTCCTGAGCAAAATGTTTCCTTAGCTGAGCAGACAACTACTCATTTTCAGTTTAGTGGTACTTTTTGGTTTGGGTTGTGTGTCATAGCAAAGAAGAATAAAAATAAGAACACGTCAGTGGCTGCATTTATAAATGAGCAGTTTCTGATCAGCTCTCTGTCTGATGACCTCCTCAGATGGATATGCCCTTTTGGAAAAAGCTGGTCTTTCTCTTATCCCAAGGAATGAATCAAAACAGAAACTCCACTTTAAATCAAGTTCTTTCTAACTTTCTTCCTCTGGAGAGAAGGAAACCAAATTCTTTGTGTAGGCAGTGATTTATACATACATGGTCTACCCAAAGCAGCAAACAACACTGCAAGCATCTCTAGTTTTCAGGCTTCACATATCAGAGTCATATGTTCAAAGATATCCATAAAAAAGAAAATTTCCCATCAGAGTGCTTAGAAAAGAGCTCTCTTTCTGACCATCTCAGACCTTCAAATTTCCATCTCTTTGCACATGTAATTTTGCACTTCATTGCTCCTAATTGAGTGGTTTAGAAAACCCACCCTGTAGAGCTATCCTTCTCTGTCATGACCACAGTGTCAAAGAACATAAGTTCTCAGACACTTCTCTCTATAAATAATTCTGCTGCCGTGAGGTTATCCACAGGCAGTGTTGATAACTATCTCATTACTGGTGTAGTTCTCCACTTTCTAACAAAGTGTTTGTTTCTTTCCCCAGCCTCTTCCCAAAAGCACCAGTCCCACAGCAGAAGGGTCTTCTGAGAGGCCAGGCATGGTAGATAATTGCTTCGATTTCTCTGCAGCCATTGTGGCTACACCAAAAGCCCATCGGTACCCCTTTGGGTCTTTGAAGTATCTGCTCCTCAGATAATCAATGCCAAGGATACTAGGGGCTTCTGGTCCAGTCATAATGGAATGTTGTTCCCATTGGTCTCCTGTCAAGCTTACTTTGGCTTCTACCACTCACAATTCTTGCGACCCTCCTGTCACCCCAGAAATGGAAACAGTTTCTGTGCTACTATGCTCTGATGGCATCAAAGGTGCAGGATTGCAAGGTTTCCTGAACAGCATTTCCAGCATCTTCTTCCTCCCTCAATGGATGCCACAGCCAGCACAGGAGCTGTCATCTCCATAATGAGTCTCAGGAGCAAGACTCAAATTCACCTGAAATTGTCCATAGCAATTTTCTGAAGTGAAAGGATGTCAGGTCTAGTCACACAGCCAAACTCCAACTCTGGTAACCTGCTAGCTCCTGCTAACCCAAATTCCAACTCACATTTTCAACAGGACACAGGAATCTTCTTGCTAATCCTTTGCTGTAGTTTTTCTCTGAGACAGGTGCATTCTGGTGCGGAAAAGTGATTTATGTAGGTCTGGCCATGAAAACCAGTTGTGAATTTTGGTACAAATACCATAATGTTGGGTGAGCATCAACACTGTGGTTTCCAGCAAGGAAGAGTTGTTACTGAAACAGAAGCTTGGAGCAACAAATAATGGAGGTATTCATAGTAGCTATGGAGCTCTGAGCAACCTGGTCTAGTGGAAGATGTCCCTGCCTATGGCAAGGGCATTGAAACTGGATGATCATTAAGGTCTCTTCCAGACCAAACTGCTCTATGACTCTATGATTCTGAGCTTTAAGGTCACAAAACTTACTGTCTGACTCCACCAGCCCAGGGACCCAAGCAACCACACACTAGGTACTGCAGACAAACCTTCAGCTCTTGCTATCACTTCCCCACAAACTATCACCAAGAAGCAAATACTAGTGCAGCACAAATTTAAAGTTTCTACATTGCTTTTATGCCAAGTCACCAAGTACTGGCACGCTCTGGTTTCTAGCACCTTTATATTTGGTCCATAATTAAACAAGCAAGGGACATAAATAACTGACAGCTTAAAAGCACCATCTTACACTCTTCTTCTTGCTTTGTAAACACAGACCTTACATCTCCCATAAACTACAGAGCACAGCTATAACTCACACTACTCAGCACTGCTGTTTTTTGCCTGAGTCCAGCATATATGGTAATCAGCTAAACTGTTTCTCTTTTTGCCTTGAAATTTGTTTGGTTTTTTTAACAGAAATTAGCTTTGTCCATCCTGAGGGCTGCTGGGTATATCTCTGAGCTGGAACAGAGCCTCATCAAAGCAGTGTGCTCATGTCAAGGCAGTACAAGGATATATACGCTGATGTGATACGAGAGACAGCTTTTTATGACTAAGTTAGAGGGAAGAACTAGTCAAGCTTCTCCAGAACAGATCAACTCTGATGGAAGAAGTTAATATGTTTATCTTAGCATGGAAATGCCCCGTGCAAAGGAAAAATTCTACTGGTAAAAAAGGCCCTGGGTGATGGAGCTGGAAGATGTTAAAGTGTACATAACTTTGAAACTTCAACTTGAGCGTTTGGCTCCAGAGAAGCTTCAAGGTGCAGTGCTCAATATGGGAAAGCCCTGAGCAAACAGGGTGCTTGTGCCAAGGTGCCCCTGCCCTGGGATATGGGGCAGAAAAGTTTAATTCAGGATCTTAGAGCACCATCTGCTGGTACCTTCCCCGAGCAGTGTCAGCTACCCAGCAGAGAGAGTAAGAGACAGAGAAGGAGACTACAGTTCCTACCACATGGCAGAGAGGGGCGAACCAGGCTTGCTTGGGTGAGCTCACTATCCCTGCAAGGATTTTGGATTGTTTCAATAAGTCATTGTTGTTGACTTGCTGGGCATCAATGGGAAGAGGGTAGACTGCTTCCACCCCATCCTGGGAACCAGCAGGCTGTTGGTATGTGAATACCCTAGGTTTGGGTAGGAGTCTTTGCTGGAAGGGGAATAAGTTGAACCTCTGACTTTCTGAGGTGTTTCCAACCTCCAGGGAAGCAAATGAAGGGTGGAAAGAGAGCAACCACCTGCCTGCCTGCTCTATTTTGGGAAAGGACCCAAGCTCTATGTACCATGTGAGGCAGTCCCCAGTGTGGCACATCCATCCCAGAGATCAGAGGATTTTCCCCTGCTGCTTGGCTTGGTTATCCACAGCTGCTTGCTCTCCCACAGCACAAGGACCTGGGTTTCCCCACTTGGCCAAGGGAACCTGACATCTGACCCCTGTTGTGTGTCCCTTAGCATTTGTGTTGGCTTTCCTCTTCCAAGATTTTTCTGTTTCAGGATTTAGATATCTAACTTAGATGTCTACTTGTGCTGTATTGGCCTTTAGGGGCTTCAAAGCAGCTCATTCTCCATAGGGCATTCTCAATCATTTCCTTAACCATCTTTTGCCTCCTTTGCTGCCTTTCCATGCATTTGTATTGTATTTTTCAAATCACAATCCCACAGGCCGTAGTGACTTTCAACAACAGCTTGGCTCTTCATCCCTGAAATAGTCTACTGTGGGAAAGATCAGATAGGACAGGTCTAATGAGGGATTCTTGGCTGTTGGATCCCATCTTGTTCCCAATCATAGATCTCACCTATTCCACCACACCTCCAGGACAGAGGTCTAACAGCCACTTGTTATCAACAGCACAGTGTAGCAATGGCAGGATATTGCAGGGTATTTTTCTTAATTTTAGACACCTGCGTGGCACAGAACAGAAGTTTGTCCTAACAAGAAGCTTCCAAGAACAGTGATGGGGGCTCCAAGGGAGTCACTTGTTTCATCTCATCCAGCTGGCTGAACAGGTAGCTGTAGCAACTTCTTTGCCTCCAAAAGAAGCTGTTCTCCTGGAGTTCCCCCAAAGACTTAAAAAAAACATTTTCTTGCATTTGGGAGAGCTCAGGCTACAGCATATTGAAGGTTTTTCTTGGGAACTCCAGGAAAGCAATCCTGCTGTGCACGGAAGGTCTCCCAGGGCTAACCTAGAATCAGGTTAGACACAGAGCTGTCCCACTTTCCTCCCTCACCAGCACAAGGCAGTAGGAACTAGTGTCCCTAATAAGAAGCATAAATTAAAAATCACAGGTGAGCAGATGGACTTGGCAGTGCAGGGTTAACAGCTGGAATTAATGACCTTAAAGGTCTTTTAAAACCTAAAATATTCTATGATTCTGTGATTTGAGTCCTCTTTTCAGACAGGAACCACAGCTCAGAAACTGCTTCAGACTTGAAGCTAGACCTGTTGAGCACCACGCACCATCACCAAATGAACACAATTGTAAAATAGGTATCATTAAATAAGAGGGTGGCCAGGTTAGAGTGTTATGCACAAGGGTACCTCTTTGGTTTGTACAGTGGTGTACCATCTTTGAAAAAGAAACAGGACTGTTCATCTGAGGCTCAGACCAACCTGGTCTAGTGAAAGATATCCCTGTCCATGGCAGTGGGGTCGGAACTAGATGATCTTTAAGGCCCCTTCCAATGCAAACCATTCTGCAATTCTGTAATTTAAGGATACACTACCTTTTTGAAAGGTGTATTGAAAGATAATCTATTTTTCTATCTTCCCAGAACTCCTAGAGAATTAGACATTAACCTTGCATCCCATATTGCTGAAACAGGATGTCTCCCATCTGCTGGTAGCAATCCTCTCCCTCCCCTCCTCTCTCTCTCTCTCAAGACCAGTCTCTCCGGGATTATAAGTAAGTCCTATTAAGAACATTCCCAGACTCCACTTTCTTGAGTCTTGCTCCATCATCTAGATGAGCTCCATGTCCCAGCTACCTTCTCCTGCTCAGCTGAGGGCAAGCTATACTGCCTAAGAGCTAAGGCAAAAATTAAAACCAGGTTTTACACCATGGCCCCCTCTTTCCCCTGCCTCCCTGTACCCAAGTTTTCTATCCGCACTTTCAGTTAGAAGGTATGTCAGGCTTGTGGAACCAAGCCCAGACTTTCCTGAGAAAACACACAAGAGTCAAAGGCATGTTTTGAAAATAAATATCAAAGCTGGCAAGCAAGGGTGATGAAAGACGGAAATAGCATTGTTAGAAGTTGGTAGGAGTAAACTAAGAGGGACTCTGCATGGCAGTTTCACAAAGGACTCAGCCCCTTGCCAACAATGTCTGGGGAATACTTCTCAAAGACCAAAAGAAAGAGCACTGAGTCTCAGGAAGGGAAGAAATTTGAAGAGTCTATGCCACTCTGATAGCATGAAAAATAATAATAGTGTGAGAAATGTGTGAAGAGAGGGTTAAAAAAAATAATGAGGAGAAACTGGGCAACAGAAATGCACATCAGAGTTATAAAATGAGACAGAGAAGGGAATTTTATTCATGAGCTTTCCAAATGCATTTGCCATTATAGCAGGCATGAGAATATTATTCTGCTGCTGTCAGGGGGCATGTGACAGGGCTCCAGCCGTCAGAAAATCACTGCCAGCTGTCAGAGGGCCAAGCCATTAAAGGCGATGGGCCAACACCAATCACACTGTCAAGAAATACACTCACTTGTCAAGAGATTAGCAGTCTGGCCTCCAAAGCCTTCAGAGACCATTGGCTTCAAAAATGGAGACAGTCATGTGAATAGCACAGTCCCTGGCAATGGAAGCTGTGGGTAGAAATGTTCCTTTTAAGTATGGGAGTAAGGAGTACAAGAAGGAAGGTGTTAAACTGTTTCTGGTTGGCTCTGGTGTAGATGGAGCATTGGGTAGTACAGAGCATCTTTTATTTGACAGCATCAAAAAAACCAATTTAATTCATCCAGAAGCACTGCTTAGCCCTCGATCAAATGGGCTGATGTATGACATTGACCTCTGAGTGCATTGCAGCTTTCTTTGGGAAGAGTGGCATGTGAGAGTAGCAAATCTGCACTGGAGTCTCACGGAATTTTATTCTCCTTTCATTCAAGCATCAGCAATACTCTAATCTACATCAGTTGTACCTGTTTGTGAACAAGGCACATGTTTTGGGTAGCAAAACTGATGCAGACAATTCAGTCCTACAGAAATATAGTTCCTCAGCCTCTTTCAGAGATGGTCCTAGAGAAAAGGCAGTCTTGGGACCACCAGGGCTTATTCTCTGAGCCCTTTTCTTATTTTACAGGTGAGAAACCTAGATCTGGCTTTTGAAGTCTAGCCTACAGGAGTGTCATTGTATCCATTTCCCTGAGACAGTCACACTCCAGGTTCTAACAGAAAGCTACAATGCTATTAATACAGATCACAGAAATCACACAGCATTCACAGAGGGTGTTTTAGGGTTTATGTTAAGCATATTGGTTCAAGTTTAAACCATTCATAAGTGCTGGCTAACTCTGAGGTCACACCTACTATGGCATTTGAACTCAGACAACCACTGAGTGATTCAGACTGTCCGCAGCTGCCATGCTCAGTGCAGTAATTCAGTATTATATAATACTGACTTACCATTGCAGCCATAATGCTTTAACACAGGGAAAATTCAGAATATGATACATGCTCACAATGTACCTTTGTATGTTATAATTAGGTAATTCACATTGTAATTGAATAATTATATCACACTTCTGGATGAAACTTATCAGAAAAATTATTATGGACCCACTCGCACCTACAGTTTTGATATGACACATCTATGAATACTGGTGTATCATAGAATCATTTAGGTTGAAAAAGACCTTCAAAATCATTGAGTCCAACCTTGACCAAACAACACCGTATCAACTAAACCATAGCACTACATGCCACACTGAGGCATTTCTTGAACATTTCCAGGGATGGTGACTCCACCACTTCCCTGGACAGCCCATTTCAATGCTTGACAACCCTTCAGTGAAGAAATTCCTCCTGGTGTCCAATCTGAACCTCTCCTGGCAAAGCTTGAGGCCATTTCCTCTTGTCTTGTCACTTGTTGCCTGGGAGAAGAGGCCAACCCCCACCTTGCTACAAGCTCCTTTCAGGTAGTTGTAGAGGAGCACAAGGTCTTTTCTGAGCCTCCTTTTCTCCAGACTGAACACCCCCAGCTCCCTCAGCCGCTCCTCATATAACTCAGTCTCTAGATCCTTCACCAGCTTTGTTGCCCTTGTCTTGACAGGCTCCAACACCTCAATGTCTTTCTTGTAATGATGGGCCCAAAACTGGACACAGGATTCAAGATGCAGCCTCACCAGTGCCTGCCAAGTACAGGGGGACAATCACTTCCCTAGTCTTGCTGGTCACATCATTTTTTATACAGGTCAGGATGCCACTGGCCTTCTTGACTCCCTGGACACACTGCTGGCTCATGTTCAGCCACTGCTGACCAGCACCCTCAGGTACTTTTCTGCTGGGCAGTTTTCCAGCCACTCTGCTCCCAGCCTGTAGCACTGCATGCGGTTGTTGTGACCAAAGTGCAGGACCCAGCATTTGGCCTTATTGCACTTTATGCAATTGGTCCCATTGATCCAGCCTGAACAGATCCTTCTGTAAAGCCTTCCTGCCCTTCAGAAGATGAACACTCCTGCCCAACTTAGTGTTGTTTGTGATCTTACTGAGAGGGCCCTCGATCCCCTCATCCAGAACATCAGTAAAGATATTAAACAGGACTTGACCAAGCCCTGAGGCTTGGGGAACCCCACTAGTGACCAGTTTCCAACTGGATGTGGCACCATTCACTACCACTCTCTGGGCTCAGCCATCCAGCCAGATTTTAACCCAGTGGACAGTGCACCTGTCCAAGCCATGGGCTTCCAGCTTCTCCAGAAGAATACTGTGGAAAATAGCATCAAAGGTTTTACTGAACTCCAGGTAGACTACATCCACAGCCTTTCCCTCATCTACTAGATGGGTCATCGCATCATAAAAGGAGATCTGGTTGATAAAGCAGAATCTGCCTTTCCCAAACTCATGTTGATAGCTCTCAAGATAATCTGTTCTCTAACCTTCTCAGGCACCAAGGTTAGGCTGACAGGTCTGTAGTTCCACTGATCCTCCTTCTGACCCCTCTCGTAGATGGGCATCACATTGGCCAACTCCCAGTCATCTGGGACTTCCGTGGTTAACCAGGATTGATAATAAATGTTGGACAGTGGCTTGGTGAGCTCCTCTGCCAGCTTACTTAGTACCCTTGGATGAATCCCATCCAGCCCTAGAAACTTATGAGTGGCTAAGTAGCACAGCAGGTCACTAACTAGGATTGCAGTGGATCTGTTCTGCTTCCTGTCCCTGTCTACCAGGTTGCCCTGAGGGTAACTGGTCTTACTGTTGAAGACTGAAGCAAAGAATCTATTAAGCACCTCAGCCTTATCCTCATCCTTGGTGACAATGTTCCTTTTCGCATCCAGTAAAGGATAGAGATTTTCCTTGTCCCTTTTTTTATTGTTAAAGTGTTTATAAAAACACTTTTTATTGTCTTTCACAGCGGTGGCTAGATTGAGTTCTGGGTGAGCTTTTGTCTTTCTAATTTTCTCTCTACATGATAAAATTATATCCTTGTACTCTTCCTGAGCTGCCTCTCCCTTCTTCCAAAGTTCATAGGGTCATAAACTCTCTTTTTTTCACTCTGAGTTCCAGTGAAAGCTAACTGTTCAGCCAGGTCAGTCTTCTTCCCCAGTTTAGATTGGATATCAGAAAAAATTTCTTCACCAAAATCATCGTCAAGCTTTGGAACAGGCTACCCAGGGAAATGGTGGAGTCATCATTCCTGGAAGGAATTAAAAGGCGTGTAGGTGTGGCACTTACAGACGTGGTTTAGTGGTGGGCTTGGCAGTGCTGGGTTAATTGTTGGACTTGATCTCAAAAGGCCTTTTCCAACCTAAATGATTCTGTGATTCTATGACTCACGTCTATGACATCAGCCCCACTTCTCAGTAGCTGATGCCACAAGAAAGTAGGGTCCTTGATTCAAAAGCTCCAGAAAACATTTCTTTCCCTGTCTAGTAATGACCTCTCCTATTGAAGTTGATCATCAATCATTTACTGTGGAAATAGGGGACACAAGTCACCCCAGAAGGAAGTTGGAAGTAGAAATGTATTATTGCATTTCTTTGTTTTTCCTTTTATCTCCCTTTTGGTTCTTAGGCCTGAATATCGCAGCTATGCTAATAAAGTAAATTTGAATTGTCTGAGCAGCCTCTTTTATTAATGACTTGTTAAAGAAAAGAATTTGGCTGAGGTGTAAGTTGATTAGCTCACTGGTAATTAACCGATATCCAGAAAAGTAACAAAGGATTTTGTCAAGTAAATAATGACTTGATCTTTCCTTTCCTCCTCCTTCCTGCAGTAATGAGAGAAATACAACATTACATGAGCAGAATGTGCTTCATTTTCAGGATAAGTAGAAAAGTTTGCATATGCTTGGGGTAAATATGCCATTTTCCCAGAGATCAAGGAAGAGAATAGCAGCTGCCTTCCTCACTTTCAGTTTATTGCAACTGACAATATTTCAATTTTTTAAAAATTCTTTTAACATTTGACATTTTAATATATCTGCATCTGCTTACCACTGATGTGTATTAGGAAGAAATCCTTTACTATGAGTGTGGTGAGGCACTGGCACAGGTTGCCCAGACAAGTTATGGAAGCCCCAGCCCTGGAAGTGTTCAAGGCCAGGTCAGACAGGGTTTTGAGCAACCTGGTCTAGTGGAAGGTGTTCCTTTCCATGGCAGGGGGGTGGAACTAGATAATCTTTAAGGTCCTTCCAACCCAAACCATTCTATGATTCCATGAGTCTATGGTCACACACCCAAAATGGTATGAGTGGGAGGGATGGATACATACCAGAAACTGGCCCTTGAAATCAGTGATGCCAGACACTTCAGTAGCATGAATGTAGATGGGAGGTCCCAGCTTGAAGAACATTGGCTGGACAGGTTATCATACTGATACTGATACCCAAAGCTTGCTCTTCATGGCCCCGTGCCTGCACAAGGTTCCTGCTATTACCAGGAGATTACTTAATCTACCCAATGGTTTCAAACACTCTCAAGTCACATAAAATGTGGAGACTCCAAAATACTTTCTGCAGGATTGAAAATATATTTGTTGTACAACAAATCTCTTTCCTCCATGCCATGGCAATATCATGATACTGTGTATGGATTCTTTTTTTAGCTGCAAGCTGCCAGTGTCCTCCCTTCTCTTTCTCAAGAGGAGCTGGTTGTAAGAGAGAACCAGTGATGTGTTCTCCTCCAATTTCATTCTTAGATCCGTTCACGAGGAGGAAGCTAGGATAGAAAAAAAGAGAGGAGCACTGCTCCTACTCTCACTATCCAAAAAACGCTACTGTCCTTTTTTGAGATCCCAAATGGATTCAGTGCAGCCCATTCAAGCACTGGAGAGAGCCAAAGTTTCACAGCCCTCTCCTCCCAGATTTCATATTGGGAGCTTTTAATTTGTGCTAAGAACACATGACTCCAATGAGTCATCTTCCATCTCTGGAAGTGTTCAACAAAACATGTAGATATGGCACTTGGAGACATTGTTTAGTGGCGAACATGGCAGTGCTGGATTAACAGTTGGACTCAGTGATCTTAGAGGTCTTTTCCAACCTTAACCATTCCATGATTCTATGATCCTAAGTAAGACTGCTTCCCATAAATGCCTCAATTCAAGTCAACTGATGCCAAAACAAGTTCAAGAGTCAATTAGGTAAGTACCTTTCATGGATGCTATGAGTACAGAAAACTTAACAGGAGCTTCACTGACCTCAGACCACAGCAGAGTACTTTTCAGAAGAGAGTAAAGACTTAGGATTCATGACCGCACTCAATCTGATCCAGTCAAAGAAGCCAGACACTTAAGCTCAATTCAGTTCATAAACATTTAGTGCTCTTGGATACAAAGCAGCTGAGCACCATATGGGATACAGCACTGGATTTAAGGATCTTCTGGTGATCCCAGGGAATCCTGCCTGGCCTTCAGCTGTTGCTCTGAAAGAACCTCCAATGACACAAGGTGTCAGCATTTAAGGATGTGAACTGAGCCTTTAAGGTTCAAATTGAGACTAACACCACAAATATTGCTACAGAGTTCATGAGAGACTCTTCATATTGAGCTCTGTCTATGTAAATTAGCAGGCAAAAAAAGACAGCTTGCTATGTTTTTCCTAAAGAGAAAGCTGTTTACAAGTGTAAACAATTATAGCATTTGCTTTTGCTATTTTAAAGCACTAGAAGAATTCCAAAGCATAAAGGCAGACGGATTCCCAGATTTCTTTGAAAGTCAATGAGATATAGGCACATGCCATTTGTGCTTCTGGAAAGTCTCCCTCCCATGACAGATTTTCATTTGATGTTTCAGCTTGAACCAGTATACATTCACTATAGACATTTTGCAGATGATAAGGGCTCTTATTCACGTGTAAGGATGAATTAAATTCAGATAACTGGAGAAGTTACTAGACTGAGCTCTCTTTCCACACTTCTCCCAGTGTCAACTGCTTCTCCCTTGGGAATGGCTGAACAGCAGGTTTATCTCTGCCCTTACCAAGTTCATTCCTGCAATTTAGTGCAAACTGACGTGAGTTTTACTTCCTATAATACAATGGGTTGAAAGCTGCAGGTGCTTGGATACAGCTATGCAGGCTGTGTGCTTACAGGAGAGTAACCACCAGATACAAAAAAGCTTCAGCCTAAGCCACTGCTGAAAAAAAAAAAAAAAAAAGAAAACATCCTCATTTTGGTAAAATGGAACCTGCTGTGGATGGTATCACCTGCCTCAACTTTTTATTTTAAAAGTTTTGAGATACAACTTGTTAGACCTGAGCAGATAGGCTTGTACAAGGAAAAAGATGGAGGAAAAAAATACTGCCCTACAATCTGCTTTAAGAATTGGATATAGGACTGAACCATCCTCGGCATGAGGGAATGTCCTGTCGTCCTGTTCCGCCAGGTTGCACCTCCTTTCCTAAATACCTGCCCTCAGTAGCCCCTGTTTCCATCAATACTATTCAGGTGATTGGGTTCATATCTGTGCCTATCAGCACTGGATGCTCACAGCATCCACAGAACTGCAATCTGTGATGCAGTCATTCACTACCACAATCAGTTTCCAAAATGCATACAATAGCCTTGGGAGTATGACTAAGAACAGTTATATTACATTGGGGAAATTATGAAAATTTGTATGGCTCTAGGACATGAGTCCCTCTGATGATGATTCACAAAAGCCTGACTCCATTTAACTCTAGCACAGACGTTTCTGCTTTACCTAGAGATGAACAGGAAATTGGATCTGCTAAAGCCCACTGAAGCTTCTTTGATCAGATCCTTCTCCACACCAGGAAACAACTTATCTTTTTCTCTCATTCAGATGCCAGTAAGTTTCTGTGATATCTCTTCAGACATAATTATCTTCATCCCAGCCCCAGTGCTCAAAAAGGACCCTCAAATTTCAAGGCATGTTACAAAGAGTCTGATTCAGCCCATTATAATCCTGTTTTTAATATCTTACTCATGCTATCTGCATATAAATCAATGGGATAAAGTAGATGTTACACAGGATGGGGCTTGCAGAATCTAGAGGTGTTAATGACCTTTTTCTGTAACCAGTACGGACTAGACAATTCAGCAAGCTGCCAATAATGACATTTTGAGCTGCAATGTTTTTAGAAACCAACATTATTATGGGCAGTGAGACTTTAGAGCTGAGAGCTACAACTTGAGATATCACACCAAAGATGATGTAAACACTATGATTCAATAATAAACAATCCTAGAAGAGGGACAGGTTCATAAGATGATCAGAGGCCTGGAGTACCTCTGCTATGGGCCCAGGCTGAGAGAGCTGGGTCAGTTCAGTCTGGAGAAGAGAAGGCTCCATAGAGACCTTAGAGCCACTTCCAGTATCTAAAGCGGGGTACAAGAGAGCTGGAGAGGGACTTTGTACAAGGGCATGGAGTGACAGGACAAGGGGTAATGACTTCATGAGGTATTAGATTAGGTATCAGGAATGAACTCTTCACTGTGAGGATGGTGAAGCGCTAGCACAGGTTGCCCAGAGAAGCTGTGGATGCCCCATCCCTGGAAGTGTTCATGGCCAGGTTGGATGGGGCTTTTAGCAACCTGGTCCAGAAGGTATCCCCGTCCACAGCAGAGGGATTAGAACTGGATGGTCTCTAAGGCACCTTCCAACCCAAACTATTCTGTGACAATTACTGTAAAATTTGAACAGGCAAATTGTAGTACGAAATTTAGATTTATCTTTGTGACTGATATCTTTATTTTAAACTTATTAGAACCAGGCAGTGAAAGCATCTTCAAGATTTTATGTCAATTTTATCTTCCCCTTTGCACTTATACACTGATGAAAGGAAGTACATACAATCTTCTCCAACATATATTGCCATAATGAGTCCTAATCAATCTCCTTATTAGGTCTCATTTTATGCAGAAATGAAACAATCAGCATCACAAGCCACGATCAAGTGTTTGCATAGAGCAGAGAGAGATAAAAATGTTCTTCTTCAGGTGCCGTTCCCTGAATTTCACTGATCACAAAAATAAGCTGAACATGTGCTGTTTTTGAACAGCAGCCCTTTCCCATTCCCAAGCAAAATACTACTGAATTCACATACTACATTAAAAGGACATATCCCTCTAGTGGTGTAAACTGACATGACTCAATAAACACCAATCAGTTAAGCCATGAGGTTTCAGGGCAACATAAAACTGTATCGAAAGAGGATCTTTTGCCACAGGCAACCTGAGGCCACAGGAAACTATTCCACCAGCATGACAAGTACATTTTTAGCATTACTGAAAATAAGCATTTCAGGTGGTTTACGTTTGGTTTTTGTTATTTCAAAACAAGGCATTCCCTCCATAGGTTATACAGATCAGACAAAGAAAATTCAACACCTGGACAGAGGTAGGTTTGACCCTTTAATCAGATAGACCACATTTAGATGCAAATAACTTCAGACTGTCACATTATATCCAGTGCAGTAATGGACATAACACTGCATAGCTCAAGGTTACAGTGGGAAAGTAATGCTTTTAATATGTATTATTGTAACAGCTGAGATGGTCAAAGTCGGTTTGGTGGAAGATAAATTTACCTCTACAAAACATTTTCAGGCTGCCTCTTCAATACTATCCTTCTGAGAGCAATGACTGAAAGTTTAGTCCAAATTCAATAGCGGAGAACCAAGCCACAGAATAAGTCAGAAGTAAAAGCATATTGTGATAGAGTATACTACCAAAATGTGCCAAATAAATAAAAATTCCCCAATGATTAAAATAAGGGGTTTATAAGCATTTTTCTTGTCTTTCTATGGACATCAGAATGGACATCTTGTCTTTCTATGGACCAACCCACACTGTTGTTATCGACTCCATACAGTCTTCCACTAATTTATCTCACCCAGTTTTAAAGGCAGTTTCATGTCTGACTTCTGTTTCCATTGTGGTGACAAATCTTCTCATAGCCAGAATTCACATGATGAGAAAAGAAACAAGCATCGATACTTTTAATTATTTATTTAAAGCCAACTGTAATTCAATAATACAGAAATTGCTTGGTTTTTTCCCATATTGTTCCCATTTTTGTTCATGGTGAGCAAATATTTATTAGTTAATATTTAAGATATTTCATAGTTCTTTCTTTAGTTTCTGAACAACTGCAATTTCAAACTTAGAATTAATTTTCTTTTAAGAACTTTTAATCTTAAAATAGTTTACTATGATAACAAAAGATAGATCAGAGCCCTACAAACTTCCTTCCTATATAAAAGGAATCTTCAAAATTCCAAAAAGCTAAAGTGCATCAAACGGGCTAGAATCCTCTTCATTGTTTACAGCCAGTTTTGTGCATCTAGATCAGCCTGGTACTCCTCCTGACCTCAATATTGAAAGTTTAAATTTGGGGAAGATAATGTAGGTCTGAAAAGTACGTAAAGACAGGTATGCATATAGAAGTCCACAGTGATTTTGATGCTGTTTTTACAATGTAAGTGTATTGTCATTGCCATCACTAAAATAAGCTTTGCTTAGAAGGCTTTATAACACTATGAAAAATAGTGATACATGTTAAATACATCTCTGACTGATGCTGAAAGCAATTATATACAAACTAAAGTGCAGAAGGCAGGCTAGTCTTCATGACAGATGTATACCTTCTGAAACATCAGCATTTACCCCAGGAGAGGTCTGTGTTTAGATTGGAGTTTTTTTAGCTTACAGAAGGGGAGGTGAGGAGAAATAAGATGTGGGAAAAGAGGTTTGTGTGTTTATATGCAGGTATAATAAATTCTGCTAACCGGCAGGGTGTAAGCACTGTGTACAGCCCCCAAGGTCTGCCCAAAGCTTCTCATCAAGTCTTCGGACCACCTTCTGAGACACAAAAAACACACAGTACTATGAGACCTTTACTGGTGTGCTCTATTCTTTTCCCATGTGCTTCAAGTCTCTCCCTTTTTAGATTCTACTTGCCTCTGGATACCAACTCTGCTTGAAAAGCACTTTGCATATTATGGGTGTAAGCACGGTACGCGTAGTAAGTACTGAGGAAACCAAACAAGGCACCAGATGAGCGGAAAACCCCCGTGTAGCAGGCAGTGCTATAAAAATCCTCCTTCCTCCTCCCAGCCCCCAAGTACGAGGAACACTTGCCCCTTCATTGCCTTCACCAGGAAACTCTTCCCTGGGAGGGTGGCGAGGCGCTGGCACAGGTTTCCCAGAGGAGCGGGGGGTGCCCCATCCCGAGAGGTGTTCAAGGCCAGCTCGGATGGGGCTCTGAGCAACCTGCCCTGGCGGAAGGTGTCCCTGCCCATGGCAGGGGCTGGAACTCGATGGCCCTTAGAGTTCCTTCCGACCCAAACCCCCCCACGCCTCTGCGAACCCGTGCTTTAACAACGCGAAGGCGGCGTGACGCCCTGCGCACCCTGCCCGAAGCCTGCCATGGAAACCGGTGGGGAGAGGGCAGAAACCCCCTCGCTTTCCCCAGAAAGGGCTGCAAAGCCGGGCGGGGGCCGCTCCGCGCTGCCGCCCCATCCCCGCGGGCGCGCCCCGCGCACCCCCCGCCGGGCTCTCCCCACAGACTTTCCCTAAATGTGCCTTTTTTTCCCACCACAAAGCCCTTTCCCT
>VWZF01007069.1:0-72375 GCA_013396755.1 Sclerurus mexicanus | reverse complement strand
GGCGAGGTGTTTGGGCCCCCCGTGCCAAGCGTGTCCCTTGGGCCTGTGTCCGAGGGGGTGGTGGGGCAGGAGGAGGGGCGGCCGCCGGGGGGTGGTCGGTGAGGTGGGTCCCGGGCTTATCACGGGAGCTGGGGTGGTGCCGTGGCACCACAGGGTTGGGGTTTCGCTGAAATCGGGCTTGGGGCGCCGTGAAGCCACACGGCTCCCCTTGATACGAGAGCACCTGCCCAGCCTGGACAGTCAACCCATGTGAAAGGTATCTTTATGTGGAAGGCGCGTCTTCATCCAGGGGAGACTGGTTTTGGTGGGTCCTGACCATCGTCAATCAGGCTGCTCTGTTGCAGGTGGTGGGAGTTAGTTGGGTAGGATAGCTCCAAGGGTTGCTCTGTTGCAGGTGGTCATCGTTTCGGACGCCTCAGAGCAATGGCAGGAGAGAGCAGGCCATTGTTTTGGCCTCAAAACTCTGTTATTCAGAAACAGTCAGAAATTTAGCTATATTAAAGCACGTTTTAGGGAAAGAAGAAGGTCCTTCGACAACCTGGTCATCCATCGGGTGCTTGAGAAGGGGGGGTGTATTGTGACAGGTGGTAAAGGATTAAGACTTATGTCACTGAGGTTTTGTTAAAAAATTAAATATTTTTGTATCCTGGGCAGTGACTTTAAAGGGTGGAGAGGTTATAATTATGTGTTGCCGCCTAATAGACGCCCTGTACTACAGAAAACTTTCACACATATAAGGTTGGCGGCGCTTTTGAAGTGCTAGGGCCCCAGGAAAATAGGACTAAAGTGACCAGGCTCACCTAACCTGAAGTGCTTGGAGTGGGCAATCTGAGGAAGCCTTCTGCATAGCTGGGATGCTTCAGCAGCACTTTGAAGAACTTGGCATGCAGGAGATGGAAGGTTCTGGGTCTCCATGCCAGGCTGTTAGTCCTGGTTGCAAATACTGACAGGGGTGAGGAACCAAAATGAATAGTTGTGAAAGAGGTTTCAGAGTGTGGGAATGGGAAGGAGAACAGGATATGAAATGAACAACAGTAGCATAGGCAGCAAAGAAACTTGGAGGAAAAAGGAAGTTGGTGTGTAGATTTATGGCTAAGAAGGGGCAGGGTGGCTGAAAAGGGAACAAAAATAAAGTACTCGTAACCAACTTAGAAGTTATTAAATAGAATGAGACTTTTGCAGAGTGTGTATTTTTTGTGTTTGCCTCGTGGTAAAGCATATTTTGTGAGATAATTCTCATAGGGAAGAGGAAGTTCTGTTGCTTCACCCATGTAAAAATAAATTTGACTAGCATGGAAATTTTTTGAATAATGCCCACGTTGTTGGCCTTGTGAACTGATACTTTTTGTTCACTTCACTTCTAGATTGTTCAGGAGCAGGAAGGAAGTTGAGGACAAGATTAATGGTGGGAGATGGAAAGGCTTGTGTTCTGAAGAAACAAGGAGTAATTATAGAAGGTCTAGTCCCTCCTTGTGGTTTTGATGTTTGGGATTGCAGTTTTTTGGTCTGTCAGTTGCGCTGAAAAAAACTGTGTGTAAGGGCTGTGCTGTAAATTAAAGCATTTAAATGGTCTAAGTTTAAAATGCAAGATAGTAAGTAAGCCCACTTTGGTTTAGGGTTAGCTTAACAGTAGCTAATTTCAGTAGAGATGTCAAGATGGTTTAGATTTTCTTCATCAGTAATTCTCTTAACAGTGCTTTCAGGGTCCAAGGAAATAATTGTTTGTTTGGGTCTTTTTTTGTCCTTGTTGGTTTTGGTTTGGTTTTTTAATGTCATGATATGAACACACTACTAAATCTTAGCCAGCTAAAGTGACTAACAATGTATCTTTCATAGAACAACTAAGGGGTCTTTCCCAACTTTCTCTGAAAGACTTGATGTGAAACTGAATACTTTGGAAGATCAGAGTTACCCTGAAATCTACTTGATTTAGCAGAAGAGCTGGGACATTCGAGGTCTCTGTGTCCCAGTGGTCTTCTGTCAGTTACTGTGCCCTTATGGCCTTCATATTCTATCAAAAAGTTCAAATTCAGTGAGTAAACAAACTGGAAAGTACAAAAATATATTTCTCATCATTAAGTGCTACCTTACAGACGAGTGAATATCAGTTTCTGACTTGGTACCACTCAGTTAAAGCTGACAGTATTTAAAAATTTTGCATTAGATGTTTGTTATAAATAATTTATAAGGGACTACCGGAGGCCCAAAGCTTAAGAATGCTGGCATGTCCAAACCAAATATTGTTTTCCTTAGGCTGCAGGCTGAAGAGCCAAACTGAAAGGTTGTTGTGCAAATTAGATCTTTGTGCTATTTAGCGATTTGCTTTTAATATGCTACTTTTAGTACAAATTGCTACATTGTGTTCCAAAAGCCCACGTGTAGTTCTTTGCCGTTCACCCTTAAAGATCTAGTGTAAATGATGGCAGCTAATCCGCTGTATGTAGTCAGCGATGTGGAAATGAGGTAAGGTGATGTTGTAGCACACTGCATATTTGCATTCTCTTGATGTATCCCAAACACAATGGCCTGTATTCAAAAGCTCATTTTTTTAATAATGAAAAATGCTTTTTCTTGCCTTTCTGAGTCTGTACCTAACCAGTTTTCCTCCCCTCTGGAGGTGGGTGACTAACTGCTCTACAGCCTTCTGTAGAATATTAAACCAACTGAAATGGAAAACCAGTTGGAAAGAATTGTTTTGTGAGCTTAACTGTGCTAAGCCCTAAAATGACTCTTATATTCCTTCCTGATCAAACCTATTGTAACATATAGTAATTCCTTTTTCAGGGTTTTTCAGGACTTTAGGGCTGAGTGCAGTGTGCTAGAGGGCAAAAGTAGTAGAGATGCTCTCTTCCTTTTCCTTTCTTTTTTTTTTTTGTTTTTTTTTTTGTTTGCTTGTTTGTTTGTTTGTTTTTTTGCTTTTTGGGTTTTTTGTAGCTAATCCTTTCCAGGTCCCAGTTCCTGAATGCTGAATTACCCAAACTTTTGTACACTAAATTAAGAAAAATAATAAAGGATAAAACCATCATCCTCCCACCCAAGCAAACAGAGCAAGGGCAAATGGAAGCTCTGTTCTTTAACACCTAGTGCTTGGATTTTACAGTTTACTCCTTATTTTAACAGGGTTGATGTTTCAGGTCAGTTTACCCACACAGCATTAAGGTCTAGAGGTCTGTTTTGATGTCAATATCTATATGACACATGCTTTATCCTTGCATTCACTGTCATCCCTGTAATAAGAGTTTGTCTTGTAGAATATGATGAGTGAATATAACTAATCTGCACAAATTTCCTTTGCTGAAAACATGTGGAGTAGTATCAATTTAAGCAAATACTTTAAATTCAAAGGAGCCCTGTATGGTTCATGAGGACTTACAATTATCAGTCAGGAGAATCATATGGGTAAATTTATTGCTGTTATTACAGAGTACTGTTTCAGTTTGGATCACACTTGAGTGATGTTTCCAATTATGTGAAATACTGCCTTGAACTATTGCTGTCCATGACCAGTATGCATCATCTACAACATGACTGGTTTTAAGATAGTATATCCTCACACTGGCATTTACAGCAGTAAGCATCTAGATTATTGTTTTGGGCTTCTCAAGGAATTGGTGAAATAATTTCTCTCTTGGCTTCTGGTTCTGTCTCAGTAGGTTCTGATACCTCCATACAAGAAAAGATTATTTCTTTTTATTACTACCAGAGTTAAATCCATTGCTTTTTGTTTTCATTAGAGATCTGGTAAGCAAATAGTTGTCACTGGGCTTTCCTTATGGGACTCTTTATTTAGAAAAAACTCCACCCAAATCATGAGAATCTGTCCATGTTTCTAGCTATTTTTGCTGCTCTTTCTTAAAACCTTCCAATTTTTGCTTCAGATGAGATTGAGAAGACTGTTACTTATGTTGTTAGATGTGAGATATCATTATCTCACATCTTGGATGATGTAGACTGCCATCCAAGCATTCTCTACATTGTGAATTGTGACACAAATATACTGTTGTTTGTTTTTAGGTGCTGCTCAAGAAAGACAGCTGCCAAAGATGCACAGGTCTCTGTTTTGCATGGGGATTGTTACTTTAGAACTTAACAACTTAAACTTAGAATAATATCATTAATATTGAATTTTTGCTGCCACATATGGACTGTCACTTGTTCCAGTTGGGCATCCTGCTGTATTTTGCCCTTTTTCCAAAATTCTTTGAACAGCAGCCAGACATTGTTAGGCAAGGTACTGCCCAAGTGAGTTTAAAAAAATAAAATAAAGACAACTTTCTGCCTTCAAGAGCTCTGCCTGTTCTTCAGTAGTAAAGTGACAGGTGAAGGAAGCATCATCAAGTTTAATTGGGTGTGATCAGCTCAACTGCCTGGCTGAGACTGAATGTTTTAAAGATGGCATGACACAGATGAGTTCTACAGTGCAATTTAAGACAAGACAATGCCACAGGCTCATAGACTTTAAGATGTAAAGGGATTCCAGTGTGTAAATTTAATGACCTAACTGGAGGAAGCCACATCACAAGTTTCCTCTGCATATTTATCAGGCTCCTCGAGGGAGCTCCCTCAATTGAGGGGACAATGCAGGCACAAAGGTAAACATTAAACTAATTGATGATGAGCATAAAGTCAAGTGGGGGGTACTGAAAAATGCTCAGCTCTGGGATGCATTTTAGGATGAACATTTCTATCTTGCTTTTTGTGCTGTGGACAAAAGAAGTTGAAAGAAAGGTTCCTTCTTTTGAAGAATAACCTAGAAGTAAAATCATAAGCCAGATGTGTGGTATCTTCTGTCATTTCTTATTTCTTTAATGATATTAAGTATTTTTGAGTCAGTGGCAAATACTGTTGCATTAATTTATTTCCTTTCCCAGTCTGTAAATGTGTATGCTTGACTTAAGCCTGAAGATAATCTCTTCTCACTGTTTTGATGCATTTTGCCACGGCTAAAAATTTATGTATTATTTTTAATTCTTAATTTGTTTTTTCTTTGGCACTTCCCAATCCATGCTGCAACTCTACCTTTTGTCTCATGACAGCTTAATTTTCTTTTTTCCCAAGAGCTTTCATTGAAAGATGGGGTCAAAGGCTCTTGGAAAGTTGATTTGTCCAATTATCAGTTCTCATTTATCCATCACATTATGGATATGCTTAAAACTTGGCAGATGCTGTGCTAATGGCCCACATGTGTGTTTATCTACTAATACTTGTGTAGTTATTAAGTGACAATAAAATTCTTAAATATGGTTTAACAAAGTGTTTGATTACTCTATAATTGGTGCTTCATATTCAGCACGTGTACAGCTGGCAGTTGGACATCTGCCACTCCAAATGGTAACAGAACAGTGACATTTGTACAATTTAATTTTTCTTATGTGCAGGCTAAGGCAGACAGGTTTATGAACCGCATTATACAAATTTGCAGAATATGTATTTGTAGCTAGAAATAGGAAGATTAATGTAAAATAAATGATGGCAAAAGAACACTACTGACTTTTAACTTACTTTAAATGAGCTTTTAGTCACAGATTAAAAACAACTGTTGTTGTAATTGAAAGACAAAAATGTCTTTAGTTTGGGGTTTGTAATTTCTTAGTGTGTGTGAAACTACTACTTATGTAATGCATTTTCCACATTTGCTAGAGCCTTTCACAGGTAGGGAAAGATGTTTTGGGGTTTTTTTTAAACAAAAGAAAGATTTAATAATCACTGCAAAAACGTTCAGAGGAACTCTGGGAATTGTCTCAGCAGTATATGGTCATTTTATCTTGCAACACATGCAAGTGCTTACTTGACTGTTTCTCTGATTGTCTCAAGAGAATCATGGAAAGGTTTGTGGCTCATGAAAGGTTAAGAAAATGCAAAGTGTTCTTTTAATTCAAAATATGCATCAAAAAATTATGTTTATAATGGAAGAAGGAACCCACTTACAAGTGGTTAACAGGGAAAAGCTACTTACCTTAGATTGCTTTTTCTAGGTGTGGGGCTCTTTACACCTGCCTCATTAATTACAGGCATTTTGCAGTCCATTAGCAGAGAATCTGAGCTGCTATGTGAATTAAAGGTGCTTGGTTATTCTGTGGTTGTGGAAGTACTTCAGAGGGAAGGAAGGTGTCAGGAAGAAATTTCTACAGAAGGTTACAACTGGGAAAAAAAAAAAAGGCCAGAGCAGCACTTCTTTAATGTCAATCTTTTACCATTAATGATCTAAATATTCCTATGTAGACAAGCTCTGGGTAGAGTCTCAGTTATTTTGCTGGGCACTGTTAGACTTAAGGTTTCAGACACAGACCCTTTTATGCACTTGAAAATGCAATTATAAAACACTTGGAGTTTTTGTGCTAGCTCAAAAACCTGAAGTGTGTAACCAGGATTTTTTTTTTTTTCTGTTTATAACATTGAATTTCCTTGGAGAAATATGCTGCATGTGCACTCTTATCAGCGTCTGAAAAATTGACATTTTGAAGGGATCAGTGCAATCAGCATCTGCAGGATCATCATCTCCTTTATGGTCAGGTCCATCTTCCTCTGGCAGAGTATGTACTTCAGTGTGTCTGGAGTTTGGGGGACAGAAGTGGTCCTTTTTGCCAATGCACACTTTGTGCCCCCTCCCCCCAGCCTTACAAGTTTCCTCTTCAGTTCTTTGCCTTTCCAGCAACTGGTGACTCAACCTGCCCTGCACATTGCAGAGCCTTCCTGAAGGAAATTCCAAACTTTATTTCAAAATTGAGATGAGTGTCCAGCAGTGCGTCTACTTTCCAGCTCTGTCCTGGGGCTTTATTTTATTTTACTTGGTTTTGCATTATTACTTCTTTCCCTGGGACTTGTTTTCCAAACCCTGTGTCCTTGAAGTGACCTTGGAATAATACACGCAGAGTATGCATTTCTTAAAGGATCTCCTGCTGGCTTTGTGAGCAAGATGTTATAGTCTCTTGTAGCCTAGTCCAGGTAGCACTGTCCTGATTCTCTTCCTTAATCAGAGGAACTGGACACGGAGATAAGAGTGTTGGCTGATTCAGCTGGGCAACGTTCAGGACATTAGTTTGAGACTTGATTTTTAGGTTTGAGAAGGCAAGATTTGGACTTCTTCAGGCAGGAAAACAGACAAACAGAGTTAGGAAAAGATGTGGTGTTAGGGGTGAGCTGAACATCTGCCTCTACCTAAAGCATGAGGTGAGTGAAGCCAGAACACTGTATATAAATCATACTAGCCAGGCCTCCTCCTCCTCCTGTTTCTTCTTCACATCAGCTTTTCTGAGAGTTGTCTGTGTATGGCACAAGACACCAGAGGATGTTTTTATGGATTCCAACAAGTAGGATTTCGAAGTATCAACTTTATGGTCATAAAACATGACCCTAAAAGCTCTCTGATTTACGCAGTTCCTTGAGCTTGTTATTTGCAGTGGAAGCTCAAGATGACACTACCATGTAGGCTGGATTTTTAGTAATTGCTACTTCCAGTTGGATAAGGACTTTCATTTGTTCAAGAACCAGTGTCTAGGAATCAGATGCGGTACTAGCTCAAAGAAGTCTTGTAGAGCACTGAGCATTAAAATTAGATAGAACATTGTCAGTCTTGGGACAGAGTATTTCTGTATTAGATCTGTCATTTGCTCATCAGGTTTTCTTCATCTGCCCTGGTCAACAACAATATTTGTTTGTTCAGGCAAAGACCTGCTTCCCGACTGGAAAACATGCTATTGTGATACCTTCTAATCAGTATTTTAAGCTTACAATGAGGAAACCCAGGGGTAACTAAAAAAGTAATATTACTGGCATGTCTTTGAGAAAGAGGATCTGCAGATCTGGCTGCCTCTGAAATCAAATGGGTCATCTACAACAGAGCTAAAATTACCAGTAGAACTGATTTTATATAATCATAGGTAAAATCAGTGTATTTTTCCTCTACAAGTACTTGTCCTTTCTTATACAGCAAACATTCTTATGTTCTGTGATTCTCATTACAGATTTGATTGCCTTTGGAGGCAGTTTCCAGTGCTGCTCTCCTGCCAGAGGCTGCCAAGTCTGGTGCTGGCCCCAGACCACAGCAGACAAGCTGCTCTGGGGGTTATTGCACTCGGGAGGAGAGTTGCAGGGTGTATTTCTACAAATATTCCTGCATTCTTCCTGCAGGATACAGATTTAATTTTCTTTTAGGTTTTAAATGTAATAGACTTAAGAAAAAACTCACAAATACATAAACTCAGGTTTGCTTCAGGTAACATTTTGTTCATGAATGAAAACTGAAGTTTTGTGGGGTGTTTTTGGGTTTTCTTCCCCAAGTCTTTTTCACAGTTGTGGAGATCACTCAAGTAAGAGAGAACTAACTGTACACAATACACTGACCAGTGTGTGAGTAACCTGCTTGGAAAATCGGAGAATCAAAACTTTTTGCTTTATTTTTTTCATTTTAGTAATAGATAGTTAGAAAGAAGGTTGGCAATGCGTTTCTTTTCATAGCACCCCTTACCTGCACATCTGTCTTCTGCAGATGGGTACAGTTTGCTGCCATCTCCTTAAAGCTGCACTAGCAGCAGCAGTGTGGAAATTTGTGGCTTTCTTTACAAGTAGCAAAGTGAAATCCAGAGGATTGATGCTGGTTTGTGCCATTTGTGCCTCTTTTGAGCTGGTGAGTACAGTGTCTCTAATAAGAATCAGTTCAATTGAATTGTGTCAATGCCTTGGAAAGCAGCAGAGAAGTGCACTGTGGTAGTGAAATCATACAGCAGATGTTGTTTTCATTCACTTAAACAAACTGCTATGGCTTTGTGATCTGTGATATCACAGTTGCTTTTCACTCTGAGGTTTGGTGGCTGTTAAATCTTTCAAGGCATAAGTTTTACATTTCTGTGAGGCTCCTAAGAATATATTCTTCAGCACAGTGTCTAACATCAGCACAGTACTCAAATGTTAAAATTCTTGAGTCCATTACAGTTTCATTTTTTTGTCCTTTTTTTTTTTTTTCCATCTATGCTAGGCTGTGGAGAAATATCTTAAAGCTATTTCCGTTTCTTAAATGCATTTCCTTCCAGGCTCCTCTGTTCTTTTTCCTGCTTTTGAACTCTTCCATGCTGACTTCCACTTGGCTTTTGTATTATTGTTTTTTTTTTCTATATTTGTCTCGTTTCCTCTGAAAATTTTCCTCTGCCAGTCTTTGGGCCAGCATTTGTGTTGCAAACTTGGTTAATTTGTATATGTTTTTCAACTATTTTGTATCATTATTTGGTAAAACTGACTTTTACCCAAGTGCCCGCCATCCACCTTATGAACTGTTACTGTGCAGGTAGTGTATTAAGGTATCACAAAAAGACAGTGTTTCAAACTTGAACCTTCAATGTGTTTTGTATCTTTTCCTCTGTTTGGTTTAGATTGTGAAATACTTAAGATACAGACTTTGATCTTACTGTCTTTGTGGAGAAGATTCATTTTTCCCCTCCAGATAGACAACTTTTGCCATAGTTTGTGGGCGGATAGATGACTGCCGATTTTTTTCTTTTCATTTTTCAAGCAAGAACAAGAAACTTGTTTTGGAATTAGAATTGGACAGTGACTAAAGAGTACAGTTGGAGTTAGAAGTTGTGGACTAGAGTGACATCCTTTGGCTCTTGGATTAGTGATTTAATTGGGTACTGTTGAAAGTTCTTGCCAGAGGTTGTTATGTTAACTGGAAAAAGTTATGAAGACTTTAGAGAAAAGAACAACCTATGTAAAAGAGATAAAGTTAGGTATTTAGGAGTGAAGAAGATGGCTCTGAGTCATTTCTGAGATAGTTGCCTTTTATCACATGTTTCATGTAGCCTTAGGATTTTTCATTTAAGGCAGGCCTGCCAAAAAAAAAAATAGTTACATAAGGGATGTTCTTATTAATACTGCTCATAAGAGGGGGAGATTACTCCAATCAGTATTTGAGTGGTTGCTGTATATCTGAATCAGGCTGTGGTTGCTGATTAGTTTCATTATCTCCATGTGCTCTTCTACATTTGTCACATAGTGTCTCACCTTTGATTTCCTACCATCCAAGTAGGGCAAAATGCAAAAGAATGGAATGAGTCATTACTTGGAGAGGCTTTAACTGTTCTGGACACCCAGGTGAAATCCACACTGATAGCAAGAAAGGGAGGAAAGCAAGAGGGTTTGGATTTTGAAGAAAGGATAGTTAAGCTAAAGCTACAAATACCTGGACAAGAGCACTGGCCTGTTACTCTCTGCTGTTCACTATCCAGTAAGCATACTGGGCTCCCCATAGGCTCAGCTTATATGTCGCTGCATAGTGCCTGTAAGAGCCCTATCAGAGACTCTGAGCTGATACTCACAGTTTCTGTACCTCACATTGGTGTGTCTCTAGGCAGGACTGACAGATGCTGGGTTGCGTGTACTTGGTAGCTCAGAGCTGTCAGATGCCAAAAGCTGTGCATTCTGCTCTGGGCAGACCCTTAGACTTAGAGGACTTGAAGCCAGGATGCTGACACCAGCATAGAAGAAGAAGAAAGGGTGGAAGGAGTTAAGAATGATGAAAAGTAAATGGATGATCGCTGTAAAATCATATTGGTCACTGCTTAGTTTAAGCATGCTCTGAAGAGTAAGATTCCACATCTCAGTTGTTTCCTTCCAGTCTGACATCATCAGTCTGCCTTAAAATAACATTTAAAACACATTTTATTTTGTTTTCCAGTAAAGGCTGTAGTAGAAGCAAATCTCTCCTTCAGCATCAAGCTTATTGCATGTAATATTCTAACTTAACATCATCTCAGTCTAATCTCTTTAGACTTTGATTGCATTTTCCAGCTGTAAGCACTTGCTTTTAGCAAGCTTTCTAGATTGGTATTTCAAATTATCTGCCTATGTCAACTGTTTTTTAGATTTGCTTTCAAAATCCTTCCAGGTGTACTTCAAAGTAATTGGTCTGCTTACTATCATCTTAGATGTATGTTTATTAGGGAAATGGTGCTCTTTTTTCATGTGGCTTCCCATATTCTAGGATAGCAATATTAAAATATTACAGGATGGCATATCAACTAGTTGTAATGCAAGTTTATTCCTTGTAGTCAAGTTAATTGTGGTTATCTTAAATTGAGAATAAAATGTCATGTAAAGAAGCTGTGTGCTGTCATATTTGCCCAGACTGCTTCCTGCAGTCTCAAAAAAATGACCACTGATAGCATTTTTGTTACATCCTTAAATACTGTTGTTTTTCTTGTAATGCTTCCTTCAAAATGCAAAACCCAGTTATTAATGCCCCAGAATGCCCTGCACTGGTGCCAGGCATGGGTGTCATAGACACAGTTAGAGCTACAGCAAGATAATTGGCTTCAAAAGTGAGGAACATGGCTTTTTAACTTGTGTGTTGCAGCTATCTTTGTTCTGGCCTGTCACCTCAGAATATTTTCTTTGCAAATGCTTTTATAATTACCTGTTAAATTTCACAGTTGGTCCCCCATTTTTAATCTGCCCTTTTAATGCTCTTCTGGGGAACAGCAGCTCATGGTGATCTCACACTTCACGCATGAAAGGCTTTAAGACAGATCCCTCTGAAAAAAAATTAGCAGTTACTCTTCTTTAGGAAAAAAAAAACCACAACCAAAAAACCCCAACATCAATACAAGTTCTGGGTCTTTCAATGCTTTTTCATTTGTGGTAGACTTTAAGAATTCCAGGAGGAGGACTCCATTATACTGAAAATGAGAATTGGTAACAAAAGCATTGTTTCTGTACCAGAAAGTACCCAGCTTTGACTCTGACATGCTTTCTACTTTGAAGCTTTATTAATGAAAGGTGAACTCATTCATTTTTATTGTGGCACATGAGGATGGTCTAGTGGCTAGAGGAACACTTTGGTGTTTGCAAGTCCCAGTTTCAGTTTTATGAAGGTTTTTGTGTGACTTGGCCACCCTCGTCTAGCCTGTCCTCTACTTGCAAGGATATTGAGAGTAAGTACACAGAAGACTGGGGTTGCTTAGGCCCTGCAGTAAGTAGGAGGCTAAATAGGTAGCCACTGTGTTTTGAATTTGAGGAGAGATCTGAGGAGAAAGAGCAGAAACTTTCTTAGCAATGAATGTTTCCTCATCTAAATTTATATCTGATTAATAAACACAAATATTGTATTTCTGGGATTACAAGGGTATCTTCAAGGCTATCCACTTCTTACGAAAAACAAGTATAGCTTTAAAATGCACATATGTGTAATACTCACTTTCATCCTTAGTGTAATATACACAAGAAGCAAGGTCAGTATTAGTAAAGTCTCCTGTTAAATTCCAATTTTCAAGTGCCTTTACTACACAGTAGCAAAACACTTTGCAGAGATGAGGGTAAGGGAAAGGATAGCACAATTGTAACCTAGGGCAATTCAGAAGCAGTTTATTATAAGTGCTTTTGTAAGACGTGCATACCAAAGAGGCTTGTGCATAAGAAAATACACCCACACTTTACAAGTTTGAACTGAGCTTACTTGTGTGTTTTGTTAGTCAGCGGTGTCAAGAGCTTTTCCTTCTAATTACCTTTCGATTGTTTCGAAGAGCACAAATGTAACATGAAATACTATAATCAGAATAAAACCATCTACAAAAGTATTAGCTGAACTATATGGTAAATGTCAAGGGAATGAATTCTGCAGCTGGAATATGAAGTGTGTGAGGCCATAAATCAGAACGTATCACTTGACACAGTATGTTGGAGCCGCTTAAATGTACACTGGGAATTAAACCAAATTGTGTTGTTAATAATTATTTTTTTTTCTAAAATTATCTCATTGCCCCTCCCCAACCCAATAAATCACTGGAATGGTTTACCTCTTCAGAAGGATATCAGTGTACATTTACATATCCTGGAGAAATGGAGGCTTAGCAAGGCAGAAGCAGCCTAGAAGATGTAGAAGGGCTGTCCTGCATGCTGAATTTAACCTCTAAAACCTTCCAGCTGGCCATCAGCTCTGCAGCAGCAATGCTGCCTTCAGTTTTTTGGCCCTGTCCCAGCATTTGGACTTACTGGGAGCAGTGCTCTGCTGGGGCTGAGATGTGTGCGACTGGAACGCAGTGTGCTCACACTAGTGGTATGCATCTGTGTTGGTGCTAGCATTGAGACGGAGCCCGTGTTCTTGCCTTGCTTGCTGCCTTTCTTTGCATGTGTGGATTATTTCTTTGTATATCTTTCAGTGTGCTGTCCATTCTGTTTGAAACTTTTCCAGGATTCATGGCTTCTTTTGGGAGATGTTTCTGCTGCCACATAATCTCAGTTCTAGATGTTCTACTGAAAAATCCCTTTTCTTTGTCTGTTACTGCTGATCAGAATGCTCTTCATTAGTAATGCAAATATTTTTTTTTCAGTCCTTCCCCCATGTAAGTCTGTTGGATTCCATGTTGCTTTCTTGTAGCTACTGCCTGGTCAAGATTTAGGAAGCTGTTCTTTTCCTTTGTAAATCATTCTTTATCTTTGTAGTACTCCTAGTTGCTGTATCTGCTCCCTCCCTCCCATTTGTCCCTTACAGTTTTTCTCATAATAGGATGACAACATACAGAGCTAGATTAATGCATATTGCTTTGTAATGTACTCACTTCATCACCTTTTTCTTTGCTGTTTTATCTGTCTTATAATGTTACAATTCCCATGATCTATATGAACTTGCTCTCTAGATTTATGATTTTATTGTAAATATGGAAGTCTAATAGTCTCTCCAATAATACATTAGTTTGAATTATTGATTATCTTTACCCGTTTTTATAGATCTTAAGGAAGCATTCATATGTAGCTTATAAGATTCAGCAATTCCTTCAGTATTTGTTTCCTTCACCATTTTTCCCATTTTGCTACATGGTGACCAATACAAGGTGCAGCTGAGTTGCTCAAGTTGTAACTTCAGTTAATTCTCCAGTAAACAAAATCAAGGCTTGCCTAGTATTTGGAAAGGAAAATTACAAAAGATAAAAAATGGAACATATAACTTAAAAATATACACTCTAAACACCCCTGACTTCCATTTTTATTTTTATTTTATGATTTTATATTTTAAGCCAGCGTTAGTTGTGTGCTCCAGCCTGGAGTAATGCTGTGTTGTATTTCAGTGAGTAACGGGAAGTTTATGTTGCTCCTTCATGCACATTAGCAAATAGGGAGTTCAGTAATTACATATTGGCAAAATTCCTGTCAGGATGGCTTGGTTTTCTCCCCTTGAGGTCCTTCTGAAATATCAAATGGAAACAGGAGTTTTCATTTCCTGACAGTCTGAAGTGCAGTTATTGTAGACTTTGAAGTGGAAGATATTAAAACTAGCTGGTGGAAGTGAAAATCTAATTGCTGCACTGCCCTCCTGGTGATAAGCCGTAAGCAAAAACAGCGCGAGATTGAAGTTAGTGGCCAAACCAGCCAATTCTGTGTAGTTGGTGGTTCTGAACAATCTTTAAATGCTCTTATTTTCAAAAATCAGTGATGTAAATCTCCTCTGGGCTCTGGATTAGTTATTATTGACTGATAATGTATAGCATATACTGTATGGAAATTTGTTGGGTTTTATTCAAATTAATTCCTCTGTTGACACTTTGAATGCTGTGGTAGGCCAAGCTATGAAATACTTGTTTCTTAGCAAAAACTGTCATATTAGATTTGAATGGATTTCTTATTCTAATAAGGAAATACTCTAGATTTGGTCTTTAAGCTGTTAGACTACCTACTGCTCCAGTTCATATCTAATTTCTGAATAGGTTTCCCCCTCTCATTGTTTCACCTTATGCGGTGCTACTGGTCCACAGGACTGACCTTTATTTCGCTGTCATTCTCTGTGTGTTTGTCTTTGGTTTCATATCCACAGAGTTCCTTCCAAGGGAAAGAATACTTTTCTTTAAAAGAGAGGATACCTAATGGTAGATGGTTATGCTCTCAAATGTGCCTTAATTTGCATTGACTTTAAATTTCTTTAAACTTGATAAACTCTCTAATAATGAGCTGTAGTTTGTACTGACATGGNGTGTTAGTTCCTTATCCTTCTTAGTGTTAGTTCTTTATCGGTAGATAAAGATACATATGATACATAATATTAGTTATTGATTCCCTATATCAGTACCAGAAATGCATGGGATTGTTCCAGAAACAAAAGCCATGAAATAGAATTCCTTATATCTGAGAGCAGCTAGAAAGATGAATCAAGTTCTGCATGATGCCATCTGACAGGCTTTGTTTTTTATAATTATTTTTAATTTCTTCCTGCAGTGTTGGAGAAAGATAAAGCTACGTGATCCAGGAAGTACACTAAAATTGACTGCGCAGAGCACTACAATATCCAGATAATGAAAATGGGTGTTTTCAGCCTTAAAATCTTGTTTATTTGCTTGTGTGTTTTACTTACAAGGATATTTTGACTTTATTGCAACTTAGATATCTATTTTAGACAATAGGGGTCACTTTCCTTTCTCCTGTTTCACAATGAGATGCAGTTGTTCTTAAGGAGAGGCTGAAAACTCTTTTCTGTAATGACTGTTGTGTGTTAGTCCTGATTTTAAATGAGCTTTTTATGTATAGTCAATGTTTTAAACTGAAAACATTTTCTTCTTTGCTCTCTGAGGGTAACATTTATTTCTATTAGTTTTGAATCTTGAAAAACCATAAGAGAGTGAAAAGTCTTCATTTGTTTGACAGAGAAAGAGCATTTTAAAATTTGAAAAGATCCTTGTGATTCCTTGGTAAATCTTGCAGTCGTTCTGTGTACAAACGTAAGAGAAAGCATCTCTTAACACAGGGTAAATCACATTGAACACCCTGTCAAAAGCTGAAGGTGATAATTTTTGCTATTTTTTTTTTATAATAGCACTTTTCCTCCCTCACAGAAGCAAGCATCTGTATTCTAACTCACAGTGTTGTTCCTGATGTCTTTATATCCTGTTTATTGTTTCTTTATGGCTATGTTCCATTATAACTTATTTACAACTTTACTTGTTTTTTTTCATTTTGACTCCTCATCCAAATTTATGGTAGAAATTACTTTCTAGTGTGGAATTAACTACATATTTGGAAAAATGGAAACTTTATTAAAGGTACTTCAAATTTGTGTACTTCCCGACTGTCTCTATAATGTCGGTATGGCAGCAAGCTGTATATTGTGCCTGTTTGCCTGTAGATACTATTTCCTCTTTTAAGTTAATATTCTTTGTATTTCAGATCAGTCTTTGTACAGATCTTTGTGCACTTATGATAGTATATATACTTTTTAGGGCCTGAAGATGACTCTGAATGTACATCCATCATAAAAAAGATTTGTCAGGATTTGCTGCTCTATTTGCAGAACAGGGTGCAGATGTGCTTTAACAGTTAGACTGTTCTCCTTTCTACAGACAGAGGCTTGTTGAAGTGATGTTTTGCATAAATTTGATTTTGTTCTGGTACCATATGGCATTCGCTCAATGAATAAAACAGTACTTTGAAACAATGGTTTGCATTAAAACAGTCTTGAAAGACTTCTATGAAAATTTGTGCAGTCAGTCACGCAGTCTGCATTTATCATGATTAGACATTAATTTAGCCCTGTACCTAGTACCATGTATAATCTTTGTGGATATGCTCTGTTTTAGTACTGTGATAGGCCACCATATCATACAGTCTAATTGTGGCGATTACTGAGCTTCACCCTTAAAGCAGGTTCATCGTGCTGCCCATTTCTGTTGGGAAGCAGTTGTAAATATTTCCTCTTTAGTGGGAAGTTTTCCTCTTTATTCTAGCCTGCATCTATTCAGGGTTAGTTTATACTCTAGTCTTTGTCAGTGTTACCCTCTCATTCAAATAGCTCCCTCTTGTCTTTGGCATTGACCCATGATGTATTTACAGAGCACGGTTTTAATCCACCCAGCCGTTTTGTTCAGTAGCTGAGCTGAGCAATTTTTGTCCCTTCTGAAATTGTAGGCTCCCATTCATCACTCTTGTCTGAGTGGTGCTTCTCTGCACATGATGTGCTTTCTCTTTTCTTTTATTAATGACTACAGAACAGTGTATTCTACTATTCACTTGCATGAAGACATCACTATTTTCCCTGCCTCTACTGGAAATAAATTTAGGGTGTTTGGTGCCTACAGTGATGGCTTATGGTCAGTCACCATGCAGTCTAACTTCACTTTTCTGCCTCTTCAAATAGATTAATCCTACATTTGGAATAAGGATTCATATTCCCATTGAAAGGTGTGTTCTTGACCATCGTATTTAATCCTGTTCCTGTCATTTCAGTCTGCAAGGTCATTCATTTCTTCCTCAGATAATGTGGTCTTCCTTTCTCTTGACAGATAGACTGAAGGTAAAATGCTGAGAAGCACCCTTTGATCACTAAAGAAAAATGAGGTCACTCCTTGGATGAGTATTCAAGGAATTCAGTACTGAAATATAAGAATGCTGTACAAAGTTAAGCCCAGGTCCATCCATGCACATTCATCAAATTTCTGATATATTGTATTTCCTATAGGCATAACCAATAATATCATCTTTAATTATTTTGCATATCTTCTGCCTCATGCCTTACTTGCAATTTCTTCAGTCTTTGATTTTCCCGTGGAGGTCTGCTGCATCATTTCCCCTCCTTTTTTTCATTAAGGCAATTTAGTGGAAAAGAAAGATTATATTTTTGACAATTTTAACTATTTTCCCATTTTCACCTTCCATATATATTTCCTTCAAAGCCTTTTTAACTCCCTTGTTTGTTAATTAACTATAGAGTTACGGGTCTGTACTTGTGTCACCTTTTTCTTCTTTCTCGGTATTCTTTGCTAATATCTGTGCATATCCCACTGCCATTTTTGATGGAATTAGTAAAAATCCCTTTTAATGAATTTATAAGGTATTCTGTGTGAGGATAATCCTGTAAAGACTAGCTAGGCTTTTATGAAATATGCAGTCCTAGGGACTTTGGGTTTGCAAGAAGCCTTGCAGTTTTTGTTCTTGAAAGAAATAATTTTGCTAGCAGCATGCCAGAGGACTGTATTGTTCCCCTGCCCCTATTTCCCCTTTTAAAAAAACTTTTGCAACTTTTGATAAGTATGTTTGCAGATAGGCTTGCCTAATCCATCCTGCAAATGTTCTGAATAATATGGGCCAAAAAGTGCAGAGAAGGAGTGGCAGGAATTTGCAGCTAGATTAGGTCTTCGGTATTTCCTCTCTCAGCAAGATGGTCCTAGATTAAATGCTCGTAAATTTTTGATAATTTTACATAATTATAGCCTCACAGGAAGTGTTGAAACCTTCCCTTCCCTTTCCTACCAAAGACTCTGTTTTCTGCATTCTTACATCCATATGAAGTTTGTTATCCTACTGCAACTCTGTTCTACATTCACGTGCCTTCCCAGTTGTGGATAAACATCATGGTATTTCTTTTGTCTGGCATTTTCATATTTGAATTTTTGCCAGATTTTTGACAGTTTCATAACTAAGTGACCTTGAACAGTGGCATTTATATAATGTCTAATAACTTCTCTTGAAAATGGGCATAGTTGAGGACTGCTTTAAAAAGCAGAAGATTCGCTATCTGAACTACTTTTCAAGGCTGAATGACATCTCTGCATGATTTATGGAAGGATATGGTAATGGTCAGTGTGCCTTACAACAGAGTTTTAGTGAATTTCTTTCAAACCTGATCTCCACTGAAAGTGAATCACTACCCATTGTAATACAAAGGGAATGTGGTAAAAGGTTAATGATTTCCCAAAGAATTTAAACACGCAAAAGGCCTTTTCTCTTGGTATAAACTTGTATGTCTTTGCAGAAGGTGTTTTGATTTCAACCGTGCTTCTTTTACATGGAGGAACTTACTACAGAGGTGAATAGAAGAGTAAGATCTCTGGCACATCTCTGTTTTGCCTGTTATAACTTTGTGAAATTCATGGTTGTACTGGAGATGGTGTTAGATCAGTAAGTGATTTAAAGAAGGTCTGATAAAAATCAAATGTGATTTTTATCTGTTTGAGAAGACTGTCTCAAAGTGGGATTTGTATGTACTTTGTGAGAATTTAGAAGAGCTACCTTGTTAATGGTAATCAGGTACTTCTACTGCATGCGTTCTGAAATAAACTTCTTTTCCATTTTGGTCTGAATTTTCTTTAAAACTGTAAAGTATGAATTTTTGTTCCTAGACAGGCTGTAATACTTCTGGATTATATGAACAGAGTTTGGTACTCTTTTGCTGCTTTTTTTGTGTGATGGATCTTGGCAAGTAGGACTCCTGAAAAATAGGTTCTTGAATTAGGGGTGCAATTCAGACAGAACCTGCTCACTCTTGTTCTTTGTTTTAGAACATGAAATGCTTCTGATATTTTCTGCTAAATAAAAAAGACAGACATAAGGGGGCGTTGCTGTCTTCATAGCCTCCTACATTGTATTTTTCATTGGGATATTACAAAATTAGAGTTTCAGTTTTATATATATTTAACTGATGATGTGTGAAAGTGTGCAGTTTTGTATAAGCAACATTCTGCCTTTTATAACAGATTTGCTCATTTTCCCAAATTGCATGGCATTTAATTCCCATCAAATAGCCTTTATTCTCAAAATTATGATTTGTGGTTAAGCTAAAAAGCTGAATCTGCATCCCTTCTGCTGAGAGATGTACCATTTCCTTATGCTTCACTTAAACTTTGCGGTATTTCATTGTACTTTTGCATAGGACAGCACAGTTTAAAAAAAATTCATCTAAATCAGATTGCCCCCTGGTATAAGAGCTGGGCTCTTTGCTTGTTCTTGCTTTCTCTGCAACATGGGTCATTTCTTTGCGTTGCATAGAATGTATCATAGAATCACAGAATCATTTGGGTTGGAAAGAACCATAAAGATCATCTCATTCCAACCCCTGGGCAGGGGCACCGTTCACAAGACCATGTTGCTCCAAGCTGCATCCAACCTGACTTTGAACACTTCCAGGAATGGGGCAGCCACAGCTTCTCTGAGCAACCTGTTCCAGTGCCTCACCTCTCTCGCAGTCAGGAACCTCTTCCCAGTGTCTAATCTAAACCTGCCCTCTTTCTGCTTAAAGCCATTCCCTCATCACTATGTGCCCTTGTGAAAAGTCCCTCTACAGCCTCCTTGTAGGCCCCACTTAGGTATTGGAAGACTGCTATAAGGTCTTCTTGGAGACCTTATAGAATCCCAGATTCAGCAGGAGGGATGGAGAGCAGTGGTGTCACACTGAAGTTCAGGATCTTGATCAGCTTTGACAGTTGCCCATCATGCTGATCAATAGAGGCTTCTGACTTTTTATTCTTCCCTATTGTACCATCTTAAATTATGACCTGTGATGTAGTACCCCATCTGGCTTGTTCTGACTAGCACACTAAGAGTAAAAATTGAACTGGTTTCATTTGGGAATGAGTCACTTGATGAGTTCTAAGAATCAGCTTAAGAAAAGAAAAAGCAAACAGTCTTTAAAAATACCTGGCTTGAGCTATTTGGTGCTTATATCTCTTTGAGGAATCAGGTTTTAAGTCATGATCTGTGCCGTCAAGGTAACCCTGTTTTTCTGCCTTCTGACAAGACAGTAAGCACCATCTAGTTAAAATGTTTAGTTAGATTAGTATTTTATTACTATTCATATATGTGAAAAAAAGACAAAATAGTTAAAATGTTCTTTCCCTTCATGTAGTTAACTGTGTGCTACAAAAATTTGACTTTGTAATATTTGTGAAAGCAGAAGACAACTTTCTAGATGAAAACCGTTGAACCTGTCTTTAATGAGTGAATGCAGTTTTATTTAATTAAATGTAGTTATATTTAGTTAAAAGTGCATGGTACCCAATTCTAAATCTCTGCTTTTGATTTCTGTCCTACAGGGAACACAGTGAGTAACCTGATTTTCATTCTACCTCCAATCTATGGTGCGATTCAGACCTATAAAGATGGCCTTGAAAAACGATATTTAGCTGCATATTTGTGTCTTACAGGTATGTGTAAAACTTAATTTGCTCTTTCATTATAAAGAGAGCTCAGATGTGCAATGAACAATGAATCTAAATATTAATAAACCCAGTCGTTAAATCCAAGTACTATGTGTGGGAAAAGTAAACCTCAGTTTGTTATACCTGTTACAGAAGATTGGTGTTTGTTGGAAGGACATGAAGTTAGAATTCAGTAAGTATCTAAATGAGATTTTAAAGTGATCCTTTTCTGGCTTTAGGTCCTGCTAAGTGCATCTTAGCTTGCCATGCACTTTTATGATAATTTACAGAAGGTGTCTTTTGTATTCTACTTACAAACAGTTTTACACTATATTAATATTTTTGTGACAGTTGTATGGAACAGCAGTACAAGAAATGGCCAAGATCGTGAGAGAACTGGAAAGGCATTCTTTCATGAGTTTGAATTTGTTTTCAGTTCCTCTTTGACACATACCACCTAACAATCTAACTGCCATAGTAACTGGGAAGTTTTGTAAGGTAGGAAGAAGAATGTGATATTCATATTTATATGAATTTATGGGCAGTTTGCTTTCTCTGTAATAACAAAATCTAGAAAAGAGCCAGCTTCCTTTGAAATGTTAATCATGCAACTAGAAGTCATGTTCTTTATGAGAGAAGATGCTTGAAGATCGTTCAGATTTGGCTGTTAGGTCTCAAACTAGATTTCACTGAACTTCTGTGTTTGCTATAGCTCCTATCTCTGTGGAAAACTTTCCCAGTCTTCGCAGTGGTAAGGTGTTGGTAAATGTTACTTTTAAGATTAGCATATTCTGTGTTTAGGCAAACAGTGTTGAAAAACATATCTATGTGCTAAATGTATCCTTGATGCAAGTTAAACTGTAACATATACCAGGTGCTACTTGGTGAGTTTTCAATTACATCAGCTTTATTGATTTATGTGGAAGATAGGCAGCAGCAATGCACAGCTTTGCATATTGTCCAAACACTTTCC
The DNA here is from genome assembly GCA_013396755.1 of Sclerurus mexicanus. Lineage (NCBI taxonomy): Eukaryota > Metazoa > Chordata > Aves > Passeriformes > Furnariidae > Sclerurus > Sclerurus mexicanus. The sequence continues at coordinate 50,520 of VWZF01007069.1, read as the reverse complement.
AAATAGCCATTTGTAGCCTTTTTATGGTTTTGAGTAATTATTAATTTTTGTTGCAGTATGAAACAGAATTCTTGAAGGTCAAGGTTTGCTTTTAAAAGGACAGGAAAAGAAATGGTGTGTAAGCATTTGCTGAAGTTGAGTGTGTTCTTGAATCAACATATCCTACACTTCCATTCTTTTTAAACTAAAAAAAAAAATAATTAAAACTCTGAGACTGTCTTCAGTGTACTTTGTGGCTACCTCTGTCAGTGGCGTTTTATGGTGGACAAAGCGTGCCACTATCTGACCAGAATGTCAGGCTGGCACACCAACTGGGCATTTCTCATATCTGATATAATTATTTTTTTTTTAAAGTCATCTGTCTTTGATCATAGTTATTAACATGGACTTCAGTTGTATACTGCTTGTGATGATGAAGGGGAGCTCAGACCTTATATTTGACAGCAGTGCTGGGGGGCAGTTCTGAGTTCCAGCTGGGCCCTGCTCATCTGTGACTGGGATGGCTTTGACTCCTGTCTGAAGTGATAAATGCTTGAATGACTTGATTTGCATCTCATGTGTTGGAACCTAACATTAAAGGTTACTCCCAAAAGCACTTCCCTTCTGTTTTGTCTCTACTTCAGTATTTGTAATGCTGGACTGTTTTACAGCAGTTGAAGGGTGTAAAGAAATGTAGAAGACTATAGTTTCTTAGTGAAAAACAGGAACAGGATGATTTGGAATCACAAACCTCTTAACATTTGCTCTACTACAGAATAAAAGCAGCAAATGAGGACGTAGCCAGGATTCTAAATATAGCTGCAATGTGCCAGGAACGTTGGCATTCTTTCTGTACATGTGACTGAATGCAAAGCATACTGAAGTGGAGATAGTAAGTGTACAGAAATTCCTTCTTGTAAGAAAGTACCAGTGAGTTCTTTCCTCCACAGGAATTTTGTTTATTAACAGATTTCACTCTACTTATTTAATTTGTAACAAACAAGTATAGACTTAATCTGTGAAGGGATAGTGAATTTACTGCAAACTTCTGATTCCGCTTCAGGTACCATTCTTCGTCAAGGACCATATAGTAGTACTTCTAACTAGCTAGTAGTGTCTGAGGGTTGTTTTGTCAAAGTAGAAATTCTTTAACAATTCTGCAGTGAAGATGGGAGTGGAAGGGAGGACACTTTAGTTGGATTTTAACAACTTTGAATAGTTACTGAGATTTTACATGGTATGAAAAGACAGCTGTCAAAGCAGGCGTTAAAATCAAATCAGTTAGCATTTGAGAACATAAGAACTGTTGTTTTGAGACATTATTTTGATCCAAATCAGCTGGGTTTTTTGGATGCTTCCAGACATTTAGCTGATTGCCGGTTCCTTTGTGTTTTACCACACCGTGTTCAGTGCCTCGCTTTTATACACAAAATTTCTTTGGTTGACGTTTATTTCCTTTTAGAAGCAAATGCATTTTGAATTATGGAAGCACTATTTGTTTCACATACATGCTAAGATCTCGGCAGGACAGTAAAGGGTATTTCTAAATAATTGTTCAAATAAATTTCTTGTTTATACTGGTGCTGAGACTGAGTTGCACTTCTCAGCAAGTTCTTTGAGATACAGCACACTGTTCTCAGACTTTTTTCTGCTGCCTTTCAGCACAAAGGGCATGTGGTTAATTAACTCACTAGGAACTGGATAAGGTTTCTAAGTTTTAGAGAACCACTTAATCAACCTATAAATTATGAAGAATAAACTTAAGCAATGACTTTAGCATGGTGCATCTCCTGAAGTGTGTGGCACAAATCATCAGGCTTTCTCTACCTCAAAGAATAAGCAGTTTGTTTTGAGTGGTTCCTTATGACACTACAGTATTGTATCAGGCTCTACTGTACACCCTCTCCTCATGCATCCTGGGAAACTGATTCTGAAATGGTTCATATTCTAGAAGAGTCTCAATTTTTTAAAAATAATAATATATATATACATATATTAAAAGTGTAACTGTTCTGGACTGAGGAAGATTAAAAAAAAGCAGTCAATGGAGTAATGTACGTTATTAGATACTTTACTTGAAATTTGGAAGGATTGTTCTGGTTTGTATTTCTTTGTCCTGTTTATTAGGGCTCAGTCATTCAAGCTGTGCCAAAGTGAAGGAAAAAAAGGGATGCAAAAAGTTTTCTACATTAGGCATAGCCATAGGAACTTGTAAGCAACTTACTAAACTTTATTCCCAGTGAAACTCTGTGAAAATACTTGTTAGCAGCTCTTCAGTCAAAGTTTATTCCCCTATTCTTACCTAACACCCGTAGAGAAGCTCCTAGGGCCTTGTCAATGTTAGTAAATCAAATGTGGCTGGGAACATTCCTGAGTGCTGAAGCCAAGTACTGTGGAACAACCCATGTCTGTTCATCTTAGCCTCCAAAACAAAGTGACTGCATACAAATCCCCTGCTGAGCACAGGCCCTAGACTCTTCTAGGGGCTGGGCAGTGCCTGGAAGCTGCCTAGGGGAAAGTGCTGGTTGGAATAGTCCATGTTCATGCCACAGACTATTCTAACAACTCACTAGTGCAGACAGTTGTATTACAGTGTTTGGGAATAGTACCAGCCATGCTGCAGTTTACTTGTAGACCTGTAACCTTGGAGTATACAGGGTCTCTCCTGTCTCTTATGCTGTGGAAGGAAACCTTTGCAAAACAAAATAATTCATTAAAAATAGTTAATGTAATTCTACTTTTTTGTTGTTTCATTCTTTGAATGTTTATGATACAGTATGTTGTTGTTTATCTTTAATTCAGTTCTATCATTGTAACAAAAAACAGTGGAAGTCAGCTCCAAATTTAAACACCTAAATGTATGTGTCTGCTTGTGCAGAGGGTTCTATCTGCTATTGCAGTCAGTAAAGCCAGGAGGATCATTTGACTCATTCTAAAATACCTGTTTGGCAGCTGAATTACTCTTAATAATGCCATGTTCTTAGTGGAAGATTTGACACCTAGTTCCTGTGTAGATGCCTAAATAAAGTTGTTTGCATCTGTAGCAGCCTTCATTCAGGATATTTTACTACAGTGCATGTACAGCTTAAATTCAAACCATTTCTGTGAAATGCTAATAAACTATGCTTTTTGTAAAGGATTTAATTTAGGCCTATGATGAGAATTTTGAATGCTGTTAGATAATTCAGTTTGATATAACTATCACTGATTGTGATACTTCTGATGCTTCTTAAAACTATTGAAAAAAATCCCTCTAGGGTTCAAATCCTGAAAGTTTATATGGTCCAAGTATAGAGCTCGATCTTTTGTATAATATTGGATTATTTGTACATGGTTATTGCTCTTAAGGCTTTTGACAGTGAAATAACTGTATGAAGTAAAGGTTGCAGATGCATTGCTTTTACACCATCACTAACACAACCACATGTGTTTGCTGCAGGACAAAAAAAGACCATGTTAGTCTGCATATAGCAGCTAACCTGACTTTTCATTTCCAGTCTTTTTAAGTGCTATTCTCATCTCATAATATTGCAATTTAATGTCTGTTCTATGCTTAAGACATAATTTTTATATATACCCTGTAACTTGAAAGGTTCATTGATGTAAAAATGTCAAGTGACCTACAGTATCCATGAAAAGTGAGTTACATTAGTCAGGGAGGAAATGGTACTACTTCAGAGGCCTTAAAACTTCCCAGCCAATATGCAGCTTTTAGTGAGTTCAGCCTGAAGTTGGATGATGAGATGGGTATCTCAAGATAGCTGCATTCCTGTAGAACTGCAGATATAGGCTATGTATGAAGGTATTTGAGCTTAAGTATTAAATCACTGCTTACTGGAGACAAATACACCTAAGTGTGTAAGTTAAAGTGTGACAGAAAGGTCATATAGTTTATAATCATCTAACATTCTGGGTTGTCTGCTGAATGCATGTATACCAGACTTGACCATGCTCATGAGCTCGGTCATGATTGCAGCAAGCAGTATTGCAGCCATTTCCATTAGAGGTTTTTATTTATGAAGGACCATATGATCAGTCCTTTTAAACTTTTCTTGTTTTGGATATCTATTTTATTGCTACATAATATAGGTTAAACATCATTCTTATGCAATGATTTTGCCCATATTTGAAAATTACATTTGTTAAAAATTGTAAGAGTTTGTATCCTGTGACAGCTAGGGTAATGGATGGTATGGTTTTAATTATGATCTTAATGTTTTTTTCCTCCATAATGAATAGTAGTTGTCATATATTCTGTATACGTAGAAAAATGGCTGTGAGAATTTCTCATTAGAATCTCAATGGAGGTGAAAGCAGCTGTTGCTTATTGTTTGGAAAGATTTGTCAGAAGCAAACTGATGTAATCAGAGTTTACAGAAATGCATGTGGTTGTTTATGTACTGGTAAAGAGCTGTGCTCAATTTTCCCAGAGAATTAATGACATTAAAAGTGTTTGGCAATATGTTTTTAAATGTAGCTGTATTACAATGTCAAGTTTCATTAAAGTGACATGCTTAGGTATTTAATTTCATTGAGTACATGTAACAATCACAATTCTAGTCTAATAGCATCCAAAGAAACATCTCCAGACAGGTCTGTCGACTGTCTTGGGAATCCTTTACAGAATGCACAGAGATAGAAGTCTTGTTTATGCATCAGTGAAACCTGACTGTTATGTGGAAACGAGGTGATGCTCTTGCAGCAAAACATGGCAGCACTACCCAGTGATCAAGGCCTGAGTGCAACTTACTTTGCTTTCTCTGAAACTAGAGTCTGAAGGAAAACATGATTTCTTGAAGGAAGACAAGACATCGCATTAATGTACTTGTTCTTGCAAAATAAAAATGAGCTGGAGCATAATCAGAGTGTTTTACTGATAACATTTCAAAGTAATGAATTATGCATTAAATACCAGCTTTTCTCTAAACAGTGAAATCTAACTTCCAAGAAACATTGTCCATGTCTAACTGAAAAAGCTACTTATAGGCAAAGTATATATCTCATATTTTCAGGAGTAAATTCAGAGTTTGAAAAGAGAGTATTTCAGAAAAATGGAAATCATTTCTTGAAAGTTCATCTTTCTGTGAAGAAGGCCAGGAAACGGTGATCTTATTTCACAAAATGAATCCATATTGTGTGGGATTGGTTTGTTTACCTTGAATTTCCAGTTCTGAGTTCTAATAGCAATTAATTTCTGCTTAGAGAGACAGTAAAAAGCTTTTTGTAAAATTTCTCTTTTAAAACTGGACAATAAGCAGAAATATAAGAGGCTTCCGGGAGTACTAGCCATTCAGGGATGCTTTGCATTATAGAAAGATTGAAACAGATAAATCTTAATGTATTTAAAATTAAAAGAAAAACTGAAAATAAAAGAAGATATATTGAATCATAATACTTCATTCATTCTGGGTTCCCTCTGTTCCTATGCTCTTTGAAATTACACCGGTTCATAGGGGACAGTATTGAGAGGAGGGAAAGATGACACTTACCCCCAGACCCCTAGAAGTTCAGGGACATCGCTGGTGACTAATGTATAAAGTAGAGGGCTGTAGAAAATTGGGTTTTTTTTCCCTGCAGTGGAATATGCTGATGTTCTAATTTTTTTTTCACTGTAAAGTTCATGTTTTTAAGTTAATATACCTGAAAATTTTACATGTAAACTTTTACATTGACCATAGTTTTGATTTGTTTTCAGCTGTGGGATTGGGATCATGGTGCTTCCACATGACGCTGAAGTATGAAATGCAGGTGAGTACTGATATGTAGCTGTGAATCATTTTATGTGTGTATCTCACTATACAGTCATAATGCCATTTCTTGCCTAGATGGAACTCCTGTAAAATGAGTTAATCTACCCTAAGTATCATTGTACATGACTCCTGCTCTCAGCAAGAGAGTAATGCTAGTCTTGTTTCATTAGGTATTTTCCCCTGATAGCTATACAGGAATATATACTTGCATGTGAAATAAGAGTTATAATCAATTGCTTATGTTGGTGGAGAACACTTTTTATCCTTTGGGAAATCATGTTATCTTTTTATACAAGTTGTTGTTTTAAAATTTCTACAGCTTTTACTTAATAACAAACAATATAGACTAGAGTTATTATTTATCTATTTCAACTTTGTTTTCTATTTATCTAGATGTACCTATAGTGTTAATAGTGAATTCTGTATGTTTTGAGTAGCAGTAGTTGTCTTCTTCCTTATTTTCAAGTAGAAGTCATTCAATAACAAATCACAGGGCATAGGGATTTAGTCCTGGTATTTCCTGTTTTCTAAAGGGACACAGGAAGTCCTGTCCCATTGTCTTCTTTTACGTCTTCGAAGATTAATGAAATTCCTCTTTGAATTGAAGTCAGGATGAAGTGGGATTCAGTTCAAAATTAAGAAACCTCCATTTAAAAGTCTGCTGAAAGTCTGTGCTCTCACCATAGTCAGTGGAAATACAGTTAAGTCAGTGGAATTTAGAGAGGCGGTCAGCTGGGCTGAATCATTCTCCAGACTCCATTGGCAACCTTCACTCGCAAAAGATTCATTTGCCTGAATATAGGTGTTCAGTGTTATCTGAGACCCTGTGAGTGTTCTGTCAGGCCTCCAGCTGCCATCCCACACAAGTGCAGGTTTCTTAGACTCCCCTGTCACATCTGCTAGTCTTGAGTGAGTGTATTGGATGTGACAGAGAATCTCAGATGGCATTAGCAACTACGCTGTGGCAACCAAATAGAGTCATGGATTTCTACTGATCACAATGGGACCTGCATATTGCTGATTGATTGAGGTTTGCCTCCATAATGCTGTTTGGTATCTCTGGCATGTGCTGGAGACTGCCACCTTCTACAGAACACATACCTGCCACCATGTAAGAACATTTGGTGCTTTTCTTGCCATGAAAAAGGTTGTTGTAGAGCCATCTCACCACTTCCTCCTAAATTAAGGTACAATTTACCTATATTCTCTTCTCTGATGAAACTGCCTTGAATTTATACCTTTTTCATATATCTTCCCTGAGCTGCTTATTCCTAACACAGCCAGTGTTTCAAATCCCCTTTCTTGCACTGATGCAGAGGTGAGCAAGGGCACTGTGAAACCCAGATCGTTAAAATGATGCAGATCTAGAACAGTCTTATATGGGTGGTTTTTGGTGTGGGTTTTTTTTGGGGGGGGGGGGGGGGGGTGGTTTATATGTGTGTGTGGAGGCTATTTTAATCCAAATCACTTTGTTGCTACTTGCCCTGTAATTCTGGTGTTGCATCAGAACAACTAAGGGTCCTATGAACTGTGGTTAGTAAAGTGTGGGCAGAAGCAGATGAGAGGGAAACAGGAATGTCTTACATCATTTTTCCAGCTGCTGTAAAAGGCTTCGTGTGAGGCAGAGAAAGTACACTTATTTTGGCAGCCAAATGAAATCTGCAAGTGGCCTATAATTACTCCAATTGCTACCTCACAGATCACCATGGCGGAAAGAGTTCAACCAGTAAATAACCTTTTCTCATCCACTTTATTTCTTGTTATGATTAAAAATCAGCATTGATAGCTGTTCAAAGAGATTTGGGTTGGGTTTTTTTTTTATTTGTTTTGCTATCTTAATACTGTAAAGGGTCAATTCAGTTTGCTTAAGTAAGAGAAATGTGAAAGTTTCTATTCTTGAAAGCAATTGTTCTGAGTAGTTCTGAAGCATTCACTGCTTTTTCTCTTATTTTTATGGGAATCTGCGTGATTGTGCATTCCTCAAGAGTACAAAATGCTTATTTAACTGGTGAAATCAGCTCACTGCATTTCCTTCTTTCCATGGTTTTTCATTGTCCAGACATGTCATTGACATTATTTCTAGAAGCATTAATTCCTTTGGATACAGAAGCCGTTGTCTTCTGCATGTAAATTCTAAATATGGAGAGGCTCTTTTTTGTTACTGTAACATCCCTGAGATGCTGACAGCATGTGAACTGGAGTGTAATCAGCTGTCCAAATCTGAAAAATTTTCCATATTGTATTGCTTATTCTTCCCCCCCCTCTTTTTCTTCTATGAGGTGTTAAATGACTCACGCTATTTAAGAGGCACGTGAATTAATCCTGCAGCTAATTCCTGCCAGACTTGGAAAAGCACATCACTGATTTTTAAAAAATGCTGTTACTATAAAGCTGATTTCAGCTATTGCTTCAATTTCCCCCCCTTCCCCCCCTCCCACCTCTAAGGCATCACAGCAAAGATAAATTAATGTGATGGCAAAGTGCCACCTAGCATGCCTGTTAGCTTCCGCTACTATCAGTGTTCCAGATACTGGCTTTGTGCTACTACTTGTGGTGCCTGACCCTGTAATGCACTGGTGCAGGGATTTAAACCTTCTTGTGCAAGGTTAGTTGTGTGCTGACTCAGCTGTTGGACCTGGTTCCCTGTGGGTCAGATGAGTACGACTGCCTCACTGGAGAGGAGCAGTGGGAGCGTGGGTGAAGAATCAAGACTTGCCCTTTCAGTGGCAACTGGTTAGCGAAGACATTTAGCAGCATTGTGAAACATTTCCTGAACTTTCTATGACCAAAACCACAACAAGTTAATACTTCACACTTAGGATAATGTATCTATCTCCTTCTGTAACGCAATGCAAAATTTCAAAACTAAAATTAATTTCTAACTGAACTGTGCAGTTAGAAAAATTATCCAAAACCAAGCAGAATCAGGCTGGCTTTATAAAAGGGTTTGAGTAAGCTGCTGTTGCTCCTAATGTGTCTCATTATTCAGAAAAACATGGTTGTGAGCTTGTTAAGTACCCTGTAGTAGCAGTAGGAAAGCAATTTATGTACAGGCATGGCCATCAAAAACTTTCAGAGTGATGATGGAAAAAGATAAAAATCTTTTTTGCATCTGGTTCTTGTTTTTCTTGTGAATGAGTCAAGTTCTAAAGGGCCTAACTATTGAGTTTGTTTAATATATTAGAAAGTAGAGGCTGTGGATCTTCACTGATCCATTTGTGTGCTTTTTCATTTTTGGTCCTTCATAAGAGGAGGTAACTATATAAGCAGAAATTTGTTAAAGTTCTTTGATGAGAAAAGTTTTAGAAGAAAATGGTATTATGATTTTTTTTTCTTCTAATGATAAATGGTAATTTTGAGTGTACTTGTTCTTGAGAAATCAACTATCTTGTGATTATTATTTTAATTCTATGCTATTAAGGTGGCAAGTTGCCAGAAAAATAACTGTTTTAGATGTAACACGCTTGTCTTCTCACGAAGTATAAAAATTATTTGAGATAATGAAATTTGATATGCAGTCATAATCTTGGGGAGGAACAAGGTGCCACCAACACCTTTTGTTGGAGGAACCCCAACAAAACACAAGAACCTCACCAAAAAACCCAAACCAACCAAACAAAAAAAGAACCCCACAACAAACAAACAAAAGTTCCTGTCTCTGAATTAAAACAGTGCAAGAAAATTCTAAAATTAGGAAGTAAACATGCAAGCACATTGCCCATCTTAATGGGCTGAAGTTTGAAATTGTGTTTTATGCTATGGAAAAAAATTGTTTCGCTTTCTCTGTGAAGTAAAAGGATGCTACTGACTTTAAGGCTATAGATGGGATAGTCTTATTCAGTCTAACTTTACAAAACTAATTCTTACAAATGTTGTAAGAGGTATGAACCTCTTGTATATGGCAAGATTCTTTGAAGGTGTGGGCTTTTATGAAATGTCAAAAGTTTCAGAGTAATAAGCTCATTAGTGCAGCAGCTTTTGTTAGTTTTGAATAGGGTTTGACACTGCTACACATTAAAGTGCAGTCAAGAAGGTGGATATCCAAGTGACTTAAAAATTCCCATTTACTTAAGACTTACATCTCCTTAATTAACTTACACAACCTTGTGATTTAAAAGTAGTTTTCATGTTTTGATGTCTTTGCTTTTTACAGTTGTTGGATGAACTGCCAATGATATACAGTTGTTGTGTGTTTGTCTACTGCCTGTAAGTATTTGCTAGTTTCTTTCTCTCTGAATACTTACGAAATGTTAACTTTTAAAATGTAGAGTCTCTGGAGCCAAATTTAGTGTATCGTGAGATGAAGCTTCTACTGCTTCCAGTAAGATCTGGTTTTGTACAGTATTATGACATTGGAGCATCAGGCTGGTATTAGTCCTAGTTTTTGCTAATTTTGATATTTTTTACTAGTGTTTTTTAGCAGGAAAACCACCAATTTTATTAAAGACTTAGTGCAGTATACAATCAGAGCTCAATGCTGCTTGTCATAAAAACAGCAGACTTAATAAAAATCAACTTCAATAATGCCTACAGAATTAGCAACATTATAATTTATTGGAGCTGGATTTCTGTGATGTAGTCTGACTCCAAATGCCAATTTCAGGTTTTGTGGCTAAACCTGCTTTCTATTCATCTAGAAAATTAAAGAAAAGATTTTATGAAGAGTTGAATGCATATTTTGTGGAGAGTGTCTTGGAACATGGGTGACAGCTTAATGCAATGCCAGGATATTTTCACCCATTTAATTTTGGGAGCAACATAACATTTGATGACCACAAAGATCCCCTAAGTTGGCTTTTTCTTGCCTGCTGCTGCAAGGTCTGGACTTATTATGATTTATTCTGTCACTTGGAAAATCTAAATGATAAATCAACTTGTTGTAGACAAAAAGGGAAAAAAATGTCTCTTTGCATTTGAACATAACAAATATTCAGTTGTTGAAAATTGTAATGTCTTTGGTAAAGATTACTGGTAGCTTGTAATGGAGTTGGGGTGCTCAAAGACTAAACCTTTGCCTGTGAAAATAACCCTCAGTTTGTGATTTATACATTAGTATGATTTGTACAAAGTCAGAACCAGAATCATAATGCCTCTCTTAGTGCAAATATTTCCCTTGTAGCATCTTTTCTCCTTGAAATTGCCTTTGCATTTATTTTGCCTGACTTGAATGTGATTGGGAAAAAGGATGGAAAGTGGCTATAAAAATCTGTCTGAAAAAGTCTTTTTTTTTTGTGCAGTGGTTGCTATATTATCTTCAAAAGCACTGAAGTCTGTTACTGCATTTATAACTCTAATAAGATTCTGTGTATATATGCTCGGTAGCAATTAAAATGTTCAAAAGAATGAGCTAATGTGTAGTTTAGGAGGCCTTTAATGATTGTTTTGGTTTTCTTGAAGGCAGGTTGCACAGGACATTCCCTTATACATCATTCAGTCCTGCTGACTCTCAAGCTCTGTAATTACTTCAGCAAGACATTTTGCAATGTAGCACATTGTGCTGCCTTGAGATTTTTTCCCCAGATATGTTTTTCCTTTGTTTCCTTTTATTCATTAAAGAGCGTGTCTGTTTCTCAAAGTTTATAAACAAATAAACTAGTCAGATGTAACTTGGAGTTATATAGACAACTTCTTCCAGCCCTGATGATGATGATGGGCTTCTCAAAAGTTCTTTTTTGTTGGGTTTTTTTGGACCTTTTTTTTCTGATGGAGATACGGTCTGGGATGTGTGTGTATTTCCATTACACCTGAGACTGAGGTGTAGTGCAGAGATTGTGAAGCTAATTTTAATTGATTGTTTTGCATACTGGGAGCAGTTAGCTGGTGTTACCTTCCACTTCTCCCAGTACCCAGTTTAGCAAATTTACTGCTTGTGACTGTAGTGAAGCCATAAACAATCTGCATTTTACATACCTCTGGTGTTCACTGTGTTGTAAGGCAGTCCTTTTCCCACACTGCCTTTAGCTCACAGATGTCATGTTTTTTGATAGCTGTATTGCATTTTACAGTGATTTCTAATTTGGCATCTATTATCAGTCGTTAAGCACTTTCTGAAAACACTTCCGCTTCACAAACTCTTTTCTTAGAGCGGGCTACTTTTTTGTATATGCTTGAGTTTATTGGTGTCGGGATTTTTTTGCACTAGTTTTTTTAAGAAACATTTATTGGTAAAAGTATGAATTTTTCTATTAAAATAATATACCTTTATTAGAGGAGTTGCAATTTCTTGAAGGGCCTAAGACCCATTAAGATCAATTTTCTCCCAAATGTTGTGATAAAGTACCTTGAAAAATGCATCTGTTATTGGTAAATGATGAATGTTATCACTCTTCTTTATGTTCTCTTCCAGGTATGAATGTTTCAAGTACAAGAACACAGTCAATTATCCGCTGCTTTTTGTGTTAATAACATACAGCGTTGTAGTCAGCATAGTAAGTAACTTTTTCTAATACGGCATTTTCACCTGTACGTTGACAGTTTTCCTGCCAGCAAAGAAACATTATAGAGGGAATACTGAATCTTTGTCACTTCCAGTCAAGAAAGACAAATTATTCTTTTGTTGGGAAAATAATGTGTTGGCCAGAGAAACCTGAAACCTTTCTATCTAAACCACTGTATAGAATAAATGAAGGAGAAAAGCAATAATCCAGTTGCTGGAATAGGAATGTGAGAAAAACAGTCACTGTTGACTTGTTATGAGACCTTGGACAGGCTGCATTCCTCACCCTCTCTCACTGGAATTCATCTATAGAAATAAGAATCATCATACTTGACAGACTGCAAAAAGTGAACTGTGATACCCAGTCCAGGATATTGACTGGTGTTTTAAAACAGCCAGAATAAGAAAAGAATCTAGCTGTTAATTAAAATCTTCTGATTAATTTTGTGTCACAGCTAACTTGGCTCCCTTTCGCAGTGGAGTGTTCTCCCTTTATGAATAAACTTAGTTTTGTGCTGGCTATCAACCATAGATGGAATTTCCCTCATAGTTTTCATTGATAGCCATTGCTTTTTTAAAGAAGTATTATTGTAAGTCATCTCCAGCTGTTAAAATCCTAGCTTGTTTTCTTCTGTTTCTCCAACAATTTTTTATACTTGTAGCATGTTATGCCTAAGGTCTAGTGCCCTTCTCTCTTCAGGAGCATAAATTAAATTAACTTAATTAACAATAGAAAGAACTACTAGCTTTTTGTAAAATGAATTGAAATGTTAAATTCTTGTCAAAACCATTAGTAATAGCAAATCAAAGTAGAGCACATTTTCTTCTTGAAATGCGTATTGAGAATGTGTCTGGTAATTTCAGCATCTTAATTGTTTTTGTATGTGCTGAAACTCTATTAAATGAGAAGACAAACATTAGATGTTAATGTCTCTATTTGTGCTTCTTAATTTAAAATAATTCCACAATTAAAACCTCAGGTTTTGCCAGAGGAAGCTTCAAATGTTTCATCAACTTTAATGGTGCATGGATAGGCACTCATGGTTTGATTCTAACAGAACAAGTCTTGGCAATATTTAGATGAATAATGCTACAGTCATTCTGTGTTGCAAATTATTTCTCTTTTCTTAATCTTCCCAGGTTTACTTAAATTTGAAAGAGCCTGTATTCCATCAGGTAAGTCTTGCTCTGTTGGAGCAGCTAATCTTGTTTTTTAAGTATGCTGTTTTAGTGGAATGTTTTACAGTATTTTATAGCTGGAAGGAATATGAAAGGGAAGAACAGTTTGCCTTTTGCTTTTTCTTTGAGCAGTACTGCTGCCTGTCATGTTGCCATCCTCTTACTTAGTGACCTGAAAAACTAGAATGGTTTAGTGTGTGTTCTGTTTTAGTATTTGACCTAATATTTTCAGTGATTTTCATCAGTGGCAAACTTAATGAGGTGTCCCTAAGGTGTGTGTGAGAGGGAGGGCTTAATAAATCCTTTTCTGCTTCTTTCCATTAGCAACTGCTTTGAAACTATGACCTTGCATCATAACACAGCCTGTGTGACTTAGCACCACATTCTTTTCTCTGCTTTAAGATATTAGTGGATCGGGTTTTTTAACTACTTGATTTTACTTTGTGTAATTTCAAGGCGAATTTAAACACAATGTTTTCTAGGGTAATATAGCAGACTGGTTCATACAGGCTGAATGGCATGTTTTGTACAGGCTCCTTTTGTAGCAGCCCAGGAGTACTAATAGGCATCCCCTGCCTGCGGGGGTTGGACTTGTATTGCTTTTCCCTTCACAGGAGGTTGGAAATGATGCTCGTTTCTGAATGCCACGGGTAGTTTTCCCTCACTTATGATTTTTTTATTAGGGATAACAGTTGAAAAATTTCCAAGCAAAAAGCACTGATCTTGTTGCAGGACAGAGGTTTAAAGCCTTAATTTATGAAATTGGTAGTGCCGTTGCTTGTCAAAATGTGCCTGCTGCGTCAGCAATTGTAAAAACGATACATGGCTCCTGTTGGAGGATTAGTGAAGCACTGATCAACAGAATAAATTCTCAGCTGCTCCAGATAATCTCTCCTAGAAACATGAATTGTTGCTCTACCTGTAGATAAAAGAGAAACTTATAGGGTGGGTTTTTTCATAATGTTAATTAAATCCTTCCCTTTTTTCTCCCCTACTAACATTTCCAGCAGGAAGATACTGGCTGAGATGAAAGTGGCAATTTCTGGTGCTTTTACTGAGCTGGTCATAACTGGTTTTGAATAAAGACACTTACAGTAATTTTGTTAACAATAGTGGCAGAATTTACTATTTATTACTAACTTTTATCTCTTTTATTTATTTACGCAGTCTGTGTTCATTGCAATAAATATGTCACAGCCTCAATATATTCCAGTTTGATGCATTGGCATAGATATTGTCCCATGCCACAAGTACTAAGACAATAGATACTGTGACTTGTTGGGAAAGAGGGAAGTAGGGAAACTTTTAACTGTTGCCCTAGGCCAAACCATTAATTTTTTGCATCTGTTTTTTCGTATGTTCAGAATATGAATTCTCTGTTATAATTTATACACTAGAAATCAATGTAGGGAACATTTGAGCCCATAAAAATGCTGGACTTTTTACAACAATTCTTTGCAAATTGATTTCTGGAGAGAACATACAGTTATGGCCAAATTCCAGATGCTCAAGTACTGTACTCATTTTTTCATAATCTTTGCCAAATATGTTGTAAATCCTGAGGAAATGTTTCTCTGACTGCACAGCTAAGCAATGTTATTTTCTTAATACTTGTCCATTATTTTAGAGTGCATTAAAAAAAAGTAAAATCATTTCAGTAATCATTTTCCAACTGAATGGATCACACAGACTTGAAGTAAAGTTAAATATGCTTTTGCAATCATAGTTTAAATCACAGCCTTGGTTCCTGACTGTATTAAAAAGCAGCATGAGGAGATAAAGCAGCATTTTATTCTTCTATGTGATCATTATAATTTGTCAGACATGAAAAAGGGGAATAACTATATGGACAACTTAATATTGTTCATTGTTTCAGTATGGGTGGGTTTTTTTCCCTGAAAGGAAAGAAGTAAGAATGGAAAAGGGTCTTACTATATTTAGCAACCAGGATCCAAGCTTCGTTCTTCCATGAATTACATTCTACTTGTCTTCCCAACTTAGGCTCATGAGTTGCTGACTGCCAGCAAGGCATGATGGTGATTTCAGTTTGTTATCCATGGCATATGGTGACATAGACCAACTTCTTTCTTCTCCGTCCACATATTGGAGATTCTAATGGTCTTAGTGCTTTAACTGTAGGAGTGATGAGACGCACACTTTGGGCAGTTGGAGGCAGCACATCATTAGAAGGAAAAAAACATTTCTCTGCCTGACAACTTATCTAGTAATTTTTGCCACCTCATCAGTTAAATTAAAGATATAGTGGTCTTTACAGGCATATATTGTCTTGTTCATGTTCAAATCTCTCAGGCTAGAGTACCATTATTACCTAATTTTCAAGGTGCTAAACAATCCTTCATACTTGTTGCCCAGTTGTTTTTAAATGTGCATCACTGTCACAGGAAACAGCTGTACCTCTCCCCTGTTTTTCCATCTGGCACACAGATTTACTCTCTGACGTGAATTTGATTGGAGAACGCAACAGGTTCAACTCAACAACTAATTCTCCTGGGAATTAGTTTTCAATCAGATTAGTTGTTCATCCCTGTTTACCACATATATATTGTGCTTATACAAGAAAAGGGGTAGGGGAAGACTGGCTGCTGGTGTGGAGTGATCCACAGGCACCCAAATCTAAGACAGCCCTGGAAGTAGAAAAAATAACTCCGGCAGTTAATCTTTTCAACTCAAGTTTTACAATAAGTGGCCTTCTTTCTAATATGATGAGGTCTAAAATGCTGTCACCTACAAAGCATTGTTTTCCATCCTGATTTGTTTGCTTGCTGCATACCATATGCCGACTATGCACTTGTAGCAATCAAAAAGCTCATTCAGCTAGTGAGCCACGTTATGTGAATAATGAAATAAGTCCAAAAGCCTATTTTATTTGCATAGTCGTCTGCTGCAAGAGTTTGAAGCAAATTTTAGCAAACAAATAATTAAAAGGTAAATGGAAAATTAAATAGCTGTTTCTTCTACATTAGAAATGTGATGTAAAAACCAGTCATTTTAATATGTTGTTATGACGTCCCATGAGAAACTAAGCAAGTTGGAGTAGTAGATCAGTATGAGAATTGCAAATAGGGTAAAGAAGTGACTAGTGATAAATAATTAAAGGAGTTGGTGAAAAGCCTGGGTTTTCTTGGGATAAACAGTGGGACTGTTTTGGGAGTATTTTTAACAACCTCCATCAGGAAAAAGTAGTGTACTGATGGTATTTGTGATGATACAAAGTTCAGAGGCATTGCTGAGTACAGGGGAGGAGATGAAGAGATAATTGAGAGACTTGAGGACAAGGATGGCAACTGATTGAAAACGGAAGAGATGCACTGTGAGACAAATACCAACTATTCTTCTAAACTGCTCAACGGATCACTAGAGGAGCGGGGGAGTGCCTGGATGTTCACTGATCACAGCACAGTAATATGATCAGTGAATTTTTTTTTACTTTTGGTAGAAGTGAAATGCAAGTATTGGATTTACCAATTAAGGTGACTTCGAGTAAAAGGGAGAGAGTCAACATGGCAGGAAAAGGTATTTTGTTTGCCTTGATAAAAAAATTAGTAATGTTTTTCTCTGCATGTTTTAAATACACAGGTGCAAAGAAGAAAGTGAAATCATGATGAAATGTGTATGTAGAAGTACGTAGGGGAGCTTGAAACTGCATGAAGAATATATTAAGTCAGGGCACAACTTGTTCAGACTTACAGGGCTCCTCATTTTGGGGAATCTGTGTGGACCTGCTTAATGTCTCACAGCTTTCCAGAGTCCCTCCTGAGGCTGAGGCACCCAGTTAGTTGTAGGATTGTGGCTACATATATTGTGCCTTTTAGTAGAATGTGTTCTTACTTTCTCTATGTTCAGGTTGCCAAGCAGTCTGTTAAAAATGACCTTTTCAGGCATGTGTTCACCAGAGAGCTCTTTCTGTTTTGTCATAGCCATGTATAAAACTAATGAGTGACATTTCATGGTTACACAGTTTGTTTGGGTATGTCTTACAGAAAGCAAGTACATCTTTCAGTCTGGCTAGTGTTTCTACCTGCATAGTAACTTATGGAAGAAAAAAGGATATTCCAACTCTCCAAGGGTTCAGCTCTACAAGTCATTGAAGGGGACGCTTGGTTTGCTGTGACAGCCAGTGTCCCAGAAGCAGCAGTCCCAGACAGCAGCAGTGACTTGTGTGTCATTTTGCCATCATGTACATGCATCTGAACAGGGGCAAAGCAAGTGAATCTGAATTCATTCATTCAGGACCTGTCAAGGCAGCATGTAGTACTATACAGCCATAACTACGCTGAGTTACTTGGTGTTTCAGTATCATCTTGGGGATGGTCCTTCATTTTTTTTCTCAGCTCAGATTTCTTTTCCAGAAATCCAAAAACATGTAGAAATCACTCTTCTGTGTTGCAAATTGAAAATACAGTTTTCAAGTTCAAGTACTTAGGCTATCTTATGATAGCTGGTTGGTGTATTAATAGATAAGCAGTGGTTGCCAAAAACCCAAAATCTCTCAGTGTGGTTTCCAATGTATGTACTACTCTTTGAGGCTGATAAATTCAATTTATTGACCAAGAAGGGGCAGAAGTCCAGGAACAGTGGAAATAGCAGGTTATTGCTACTTTCTGTACTAGAAGGGTAGATGATGAACCAGTTTTGTATGCACCTCCACTTAGTGTGGAGTACTAACCTCGCCCCTGATTTCCATATGTGAATCTATATGATTTGCTTCACTGCCTCAACATCAAAAGTGCTGCCAGACATTGAGCCCTGAAGCACGTACTTTCCCTTTGTGAATTAGAAGGATGTTCTTCATATTTGGCCTTCTTTTCAGGTAATTCATTGTGTAGTCATCTGACTTTGGGTTTTTCCCAATTGCAAAGGTACAGGCTTCAAAGCTGAAGTTTGTGTAGCTTTATTTGCATCTGAAACAGCAGAGAGGGAACTGTCTAGTGATAACAAAAGATTATGAGATTCTGCTGTTTCCTTTAGTTTCAGTTGCAGTGCAAGGATGTTCTTTGGCTTACAATTTAAAGGCACTGTGAGAGAAAAGAGCAGAAAACTTGCTTGAGTTTTCATCTGTCACGTAAGTGATGTGTTAGTTAAAGAAGAACAAAGGGAGCTAAAGGGATAGAAAAATTTGAGTTAACTTGTACAACATAGATTTGATTTGATTTTTAATATTGTACTTTATCCTTCTTTGGGTGAATGGATAGTGCCTAACAAATTTTTACAATGATGAAAATAGTAAATCCATGGTTGGTGGAGGAGATAAAGTAAGCCTTTCTCCCTGGCGTATGAACTAAATTATGCAGCTTGGTATATAGCCCTCTATTAAGAAACAGGTGTAGTGAAACATGCAGCTACAGTGTCAGCATATCACAGCAACACCTTCTTGGTGCTCACATTCAGTGTGGAGAATTGGAGCATGCAGAGCAGAACAGTTTGTTGTTCCAGTCTTTCACAGGCTTTTAAACGCAAATGTGTTTCATTGCTAACAACCTGGTTGGGTGGAGGAGCAGAAGAGGCAAGAAATTGAAGTGTAGCTGTGGGCATGTTTTTCTTCAGTCACTATAAGGTTCTTTTGGGGTTTTTTTTCCACTTCCTCTGCCCATTAAGACCGTCCTCTTCTGCAAGTCATTAAGCAACTCACTAGGAAATACCAAGCCGGAAGCTCTACAAAGAAGCTTTTTTTAGCTTTTGTTCTTTTCTGCTTTTAGCAGCTGCTGAAAAGAAAAATAGTGTTTTACCTGGGCTTTGGGCCGCCTGTAAGATCTGTTTCTCTAGGCATAATCTGACACTATTTAACTCTTTATACAAAGAACCCAAGAGCAATTTGGGTACAAGCATAAAGGTGGTTACACCCCTAATGTGTACAACAGAAATTTCTCTTCATGGATAGGTTTATCCCATATCTTTGCTGCAGAGGAGTATTTTGTCAGTGGAAGTTGTAAGAAGGAGATAACAAAGAAAAGGCATCAAACTGCAGTTCGGATTCCAGAGGCGCCTTTCTGTGTCTTCCTATGTGCCATCTCTGTCTTAGAATAAATTACTGGATTTGATTAGAAAAAAAATTAAACAGGCTGTTTTAAATTAGGCTGGTGAAGTAAATGGTGTTAAAGTTTAGCATTTAGTCTGTATTTTTTATATGGTAGGGTCTTTTTAGGCAAAGCATCAGTAATGAAGAATTGTACCAGCATGCAGCACCTACCACACCTGAGCACTCCCCTTTGTACCTTTAGCTTGACACTGATAAGCACTTGATACTAAGGCTGTGTCTAAGAGGTTTTGTTGGTTTTCTTTTTTTACTGATTTATGTGCTGTACCCCAACAAGGGCACTGGAATTAACTAACAGTTTTGTATAAAGTACAAGCCAGAACCAATTAGCCTTTCAAATAGTTTTGCTTTGTTTACCTCTGCAGAACAGAACACACAGTAGTAGTAATTTATTTACTGAAGTTCTCTAATCTTGCTCTGAATGCATATAAAGAGGTGCTATGCTGAAAGACTTTGAGTAGTCAATATTGGAACTTACTTTTACTTGTTGTCAAACTTAAGGGCTCTGTTGTCTGTCTTGTTCTCTGTATATGCACTGATAATACCATGTGTTGTACTAACCTCATGCTTCAAACTAGGAGGAGTTTGCAAATTTTCCTTTATGGACTTTTGAAAGGCAGGTTTCACTTTGCATTATTACAGCTCCCTATTTTATGTCAGATGACCAGACATATGCATATGCTTGCAGGATAGTAGTACCGGACTGCCCCAGTTACAGCAGAGTAAGAGACAGTCCTTGTCTCAAAGGCAACATAGTCTAAAAGAAGGAAGGGTATGAGGAGATCACTTGAACATAGTAAGGACACTGGTTTGTAAATACACTTCTGTGAGATTTAGTGGCTTTTAAAAATAGACAGCAAAGGTTTATCATTTTTCTCTCATGCAGCATTAGATAAGAGTTAACCAGAAGCAAAATGAGAAAGGTTAAGTCAGTGAACAAAGAAATAAATAGTGAGGGGCTTGTGGGCCACTGGAGAGAGGAAAAGAGCAAGGCACAGCTGCTTGGAACAAACTGCCTTTTGCCAGGAGGAAACCAGTGTTCAGAATAAAAAGTGTAGAGAGTAATTGAATGTCAGCAGTGTCTAAAAATCCTCCCTGCTGCAGGGGCTTCTGCATCACTTCTCAGGCATGACTGACCACATTTTTTCTCTCCTTTAGATTTTACATCTTGGAGATGGTGTTTCATGGATCCTAAGTTTGTGATTAAAAAAGGAGAGTGATTTAAAGATCACAAGGCAGACAATAAATTATTACTTTCACTTTTTATATATGCCAGGCAATTGCAGTCAAATTTCATCAAGCCTACAGTGAGCCAGATTTTGCTCGTGGATCTTCAGAGCATGCAACCTTCCTGCTATATAATTAGATTGAATCCCAGCAATCTCTAATAGTTGTTTGAAATGCTTCCTGGAAAGTTTCTTCCACATTGATGCTCAGTGTGGGCATAGTGCATAGTCTATTCAGGTGTTTGCTTTCAAGAAAAAGTATTAGTCAGATGTCAGTGAAAGAAGTACAGCTTTCAAAAATGGCTTTAGCTGATGCTTACAGAATCCTCGGCTAAAACTCACAGAGAAGAGCTGATAGGAGTTAGTTACCATTTTTAATTTCAGGATGCTTTACGAGTGCCATCTAGTGTTAGCTTTCTGATTCAAAACAGTGAAATAGTGGCTTTACACAACTGATTTTTCCTGTAATTTTCCTGCGTAAAGGCTGTAGTTTATACTCATATTTTTATTTGAAACTTTAACGGAAGGCTTTCTGGAGAGGAAGTTGGAACGAATACTGTTTTCTTGAGACTAAGAAATTGAAAAAACAACAGAGGTTTCAAAAATTTTTTTACTCTTGTAGTGTTTTATAAGGTCTCTTAAATCCAACTGCTGAATTTTTTCTTTTTTTATTTTCAGGTCATGTATGGAACGCTAGTTTCCATTATAGTTCTGCGATCTGTTTATATAGTATTATGGTAAGTAACCATTTAATTCAGCATTATAACATAGTATTTACTTTTTTTTTTTCCTTGGTAGGCTTAAGAAATTGGCAACGGCAAACTTTTGTTAACTGGGTACATAGTGCTGTCTCATGGACTCTACTTGGTTCATATGGAAGAGCTAATCACCTTGCAGTTTTTGAAGCCACTGGGATAACATTAAACTTAACTGAGATTTCTACACTTATGATCAGTGTTCACTGCCAGGTGTCCTGCTGGTGGCTTCAGCTGTTAGCCTGGGACTTCAAGGGAAATGGAGTTACCTGTGTTCATATTGCTGGGTAATGAGAAATCTCTTACTAGTGTCCAGACTCTAATGGTGATACCTGGAGAGTGGTAAGAGTAAGACTGCAGAGCAGAACCATCACTTAGTAATTTCCATTTCTCTTCCCTGCTCAAGTAGTTAAAATTCTGATGTAAAATATAATAACACAGGAGGTTAAGTGATAGTTCTTCTTGCAGTTTTGACTGGATAAAGTTAGGTATACTTTATGGAAATTTAAATAAAAACTGTAACAAGCAAAAGGGATTAGAAGTGTTGAGAGACATGAGAAGCATTAGAATTATCAGAGCACAGACTTGGTATGTAAAAGGGAAGAAAATAGAATTGAACAAGTATTGGAGTAAACACATACTTCTGGCTCTCAGGGGCTCAGTTGGGTGTCCATTTCTGTCTATGCACTGTGAATTTGTCATGGTGTTCTGTATTTAGGGATTGCTCCTGAAAATTACATATTTCTTTCTACTGTCATCTTTCTAAATGTGCTTTTTGTTAAACTTCGTTTTGAGTTCCACACATAGCTGTGCAGGAACGCAAGGAAAAATTTAACAAAAGATGTGAATTTGAAGTATCATAGAATCATCAAATATCCTGAGTGGAAGGGACCCACAAGGATCAAGTGCATTCATTGAATCATCTTCTGTTTGCAATTTCAATTTGTGTGATTTGGCTTTTCCAAGAAATTCCCATAGACCACGTGCAAAGGTTTGCAGACATTTTTAAGCAAGAAGAACTTAAAACTGATATTGTGTTGCAGCTATAGAAACAATCATCAATTTAAAGACACTTTTCAAACACATTAACTGGAAGCTTTAATCCTAACCTAGGGATCTTAAGTGATATTACATTAATTCACTTCCAAGGGGAACTAAATTGAATCAAGTTCAAGTCATTTTAATTTTGTTCTTATTCAAGGATTTAGCACAGTTCTACTCACTAGATTCAATTTCTTTATGTCTGTGTAGACAAACTCTTGGGCCTGCTATTTTTCTAGTTCTGCAAATTCCACCAGTTGTGCATTCCCATTATTTCTGAAGCATTTTATAGTCTTCTGTCTTTATCAATAGCATCACCATCCTCCCTCCTAAAGTACCATTCATTGCTTTTCTCCAGCAAAGTCTGTCTCTGATCAGTTTCAGGGCTTTGGAGTGTATACTCTTAATTAGCTGATCACTTCATTGCAACAGGGCCCTACAAAGACTTGCTTCCCCCATTTGGTTATATTATGCAAACTGTTCAGAAAGTTGGGATGAGAGAAAAGTAGGTTTAAACTACTTCTAAGTTTTAACTAAACTACTACTAATTTTAAATTAGTTCTGCTAGAGAAGCTGTGCCAGCCTGAAGGTACCCTTTCTTTTCTCTAAAATTCATGTCCAAGCACACTTTTGGATTCACTTTCTCTGCATTGCTAGAACATATTCCTGTATTTCCATAAGTAGTGCTAGCACTTGTTCGAGCCTGTTTCAGCTTAAATATTGACCCTGATTTCTGTTTATTTTTTTCCTTACTTCACTTCCTATCACTTGTATTTCTTAGTGTGGTGCTTGAAGTCTGAGTTTAGAGTGAAAATCCCAAAGAACAGCATGTTATTCCTTCCAGGCTATTACTGCATTGTCCACCATTTGTTCCTCATCCTGCCTGTTTCCCCCACGCTTTTCACCTCTTTCTTGGGTCTGCTTCCTTCCCAAGATTACAGCTGGGCAAATGTTATTCTCTTTTCACAAAGCATGTTCCCCACTAGTAAGTGATGCCAGTCTCTTTCTCATTCCATCACAAAATACCACCATTTATTCCCTGAACAATTCTAGCTATAATTGCCTACTTAGCAGCATGTCTAACATACCACTGAGTGCTCTTTTATGTATTGGTCTTGCGTATATATCTGGAGCACTGAGTTGGGAATATTATAGTGTAGTGCCTGCCATGTACTGCATGGTGCTCCACACGTTTATTAGATAAACAAGTAATAGTTTTGCTGGTATATATTGACAGTGCATTTGTGAACATGTACAGCTTGTATCTGGTTAGCTTGCCCTGTGGAAGAAATTCTACCTGTTGTGTTTTGCACATTTTGGTCCCAAGGGAAGGCAGCTCTGGAACATGTGCTGTGTGTAGCACACACAGTGGAGGACAAAGGAGCTCAGGAATACACTTTAACCCAGAATTTCAGCTGTGCATTTGTGTTACTTAAAAATAACTTGAACAGTATTTCATGACAGCCTGTTAGAGTTGGATTTGGGTTTGCTTTTGGACTTATTAGTGGGAAAGGAGCCTTCCATGTAGGAAGTTTACAATTGCATGGTCTAGCCTGAATGAAGATAGGGTGAGTAAGTTTATTAATGATCCACCTCCTTACATCTGATTCTTCAGTATGTTTCCCATATCCGAAACAAGACTTTTTTTCTCCCAAAATTAAATTGACAGTTTTCTATCCCCAGTAGCACTCAACTCTAAAATAGCCATAAAATTACTGTTTCCTGATACCGTTCATTTGGATAGTTGTTGGTCATGGTGATCTTTGTTCACAAGAGAATAATTTTGAAAGATCGTATTTATACAAGTCCACTGGTATAGGGATATCATCTATTGGAAAAAAGCCTCTTCTTTTGAGAGAGTCCTAATTTGTAACATGGCCTTTTTTTTTTTTCTTTTTATAATGAAAGACTATACATGGGACTGAAGAATTAGTGCCTTCTAGCCAACATCAGTTTTTCCACTTAATTGTTTTGTTAGGAGAGTGCAGCCTTTAGGGAAACAATTAGATATATAAATATAATATAAATATAAAGCATTTAAAAGAACAGTCTCAGAGAATGTGAAGTCAAGAGAGAGGAGAAGTAAAATACCATATTTAAATAAATGAAATTTGAAGTTGATATTTTTTCTTTTGGGGAAAAACCAAATTAATAAAGCATTTTCTGTATGTATAATAGAATTTATGTATGTTACACACTGCCTTTAAAGCATTCTGAACTAATCTTTGCATTATTTCTCTCTCTAGGGTATACCCATGGCTTAGAGGTCTAGGCTATACATCTTTAACTGTATTTTTAATGGGGTTTTTCCTCTGGAATGTGGACAACATTTTCTGTGATAAATTAAGGTGAGGTTTTTTTTCACTTTGTCTGAATAGCTCTTAATAATCTTTTAGTATAAAGATTTGATTCTGTGGTGTATATTCAAGTTCATCTCATGTTACGTATGGTATGTTGCCTACAAAATATCCATGAGGGTTTTATCCAGTTTGCTCATAACTAGATTCAGCCCTCAATAGATTTTTTTATTTGAATGTTTTTTATCCATTAATAGATTTAGTTTTTCATATTTCTTTCTAACTTCAAATTAAACTGTAAGAAGTAATGTCACTGAAGAAATTTTTAGAGTCTGTGGCTTACTAATGCCTGTTATTTACACTTAATTTCATCTGAATATGTTTTTATCTTGCTGGTTTGCTTTTATTTTTTGGTTTCTGCTCTTGCCATTTTCCAGGAAAATATCAAAAGCAGTAGTTTCGCATGTTTAAGAAATACCTATTACAGTGTATATATTACCAATAAACAACACCAAGTTGTAATGTGTGTGTTTCACCACAAACTGGAGGAGATGGAAAGGTCGATTCCAGCATCTAGAAAAATATACTACTGGCAGTTTGCAACACTGTTATGCCACTGAATCAGTGGTGTACATACTTGTCCTAGGAGGTTGCTTTCTCAGGGCCAAATAATAGACTGCTGTAAAGAAGTCTGGAATTTTCCATCTGTTCCTTTTGGCTCTGTAGCTTGTGCACTAGATTAGGCCAACTGAAAGTTAATTCCAACAGAGTATTCTTGAATTTTATTGTTTTTTTAAATTAATATAATACATGGTGCTTCATCCCTAGAAGCACTTAATAGAGATGGGATAGAAGAGTTATTTGTCAACACAAGTGGCGGGGTGTGCAGTTACTTTGCAAATATTGGCATCAGGGTTGATTTTTGCAGCTGCCTCACATCACTGGTGAGCTCATAACCCACAATTCACCAAGCCTGCTGAACTGTGGGCCTGTGGGGCTTTTGGACTGGTTCCTAGGCCCAAAAATGACACCAGCTGCTGAGATACTTTTTTCCATCCTTGTTTTGTAAAGGGAATAAATGCTTCCTGTAATACTTGTTTGGTTATGGTGCTGAAAAAAAAATAAATATGCTTGTTTACTAGCTTTAATCAGTCATCTGCAAAGCCTTGAATTTCTCCCAGTGGCATTATAATTTGAACCTTTGGAGAAAATGCATTTCACTTCCTTGAAATTTTTTGTTCTCTAAAGATCTAACTTGTGAGTCATCCGCCTATCTGCTCTGTTTGGTTTTAAAGTTAAAAATTGTGTTTTGGTTCAGGTTTTGTTTTCTCGTATTTCATTAAATCTGCAGTTTATTTTTTAAAAAAAGCTTAAAAAAAATCAAAATAACAAAATCTGTTCCCCTGGTTGGAACCATGCACTTTTGAATTTGGGCTTTGAAATTTCCTGCCATCCAAAGGCTTGGAGGTTGTACTAGGCTGACAGCACAACCAGCGTGTGTTCCACTGTGTCATTGCTGGGCTGACTGAATTGAAGCTCTGTGCTAATATTTGTGACTAAGCAGCTCTGGAAACTAAGCAATAGCTCAGGATTTAGTCAGGGCAACTGAGCATGATAACACCAGTTAAGTGTTACAGAAGCTTCATATTTTTCTTCCTTAACATATGCAATCATTGTTTTCACTGATTGTGAAATAAAAGTGAAAAAAGACAAGCAGGTGCAAACATTTGCTCAACCATCAACCAAAATAGGAGATATCTGCAGGAGAAATCAGAGCAATGTAATGCCTTCCCTTTATTTCTCTACTTCCATCCCTTAGTCCCTTCCCAAGTAGCTCACTCCCCTAACTACAAAGTACAAGGCATCTTGGCAGAATATTTCTACTTTCATTAGTTCCTCACTAAACATTCATTTTGTCCCTGTTTTAGAGTCCCACAGAGAAAGGCAAGTTAAGGTCCCATGGACCTGGGGCATAGGTGGTGCAATTGCCACATGTAATGTGCCGATATCTGATAGATCCCATTTCCTCTCTTGGACCTTAAACTCAGCATTTCATCCTATGGACAGTAGTTCACAGCGTTTTTGGGAGCACAGTGGTAGAATTGGGACTGTGGGATATATTCCCTGAAATTAGAAGTAACTGATCACTCATTATATGAAGAAGTGTGTTCTTTCTTTAAATGTGTAAAAAGTCAGTGGGCTGATATCTTTCTGTAGGGGCAATATAAGGTATAACTGCTGCTGACCTGCTGAAAACCTGATCATGTGAAGCACATGCGTGAGATATGGAAACAATAATGTGTGATCTGACAATCGAATACTGATTTGAGATTGCTTAGCTTAAAAAAAAAATCCTGTTGCATGGGATTTCTTTCTTTCAGAGCACTACGAGAGAAGATGCCTCCTGTGGTGGGAGCTGTGACACAGTTTCATGCATGGTGGCATATTCTCACAGGCCTGGGTTCTTACCTTCATATCCTGCTAAGGTAGGAAACGTTTTCTAAACTGGATATTCATAAAGAGATCTTAGGAGTTTTCCCAGGTTCAAATGTACTTCAGAATGTTGTATCATCCAGAAGAGCAGGAAAATTAGTTATTAAACTGGTGCGAGGTTTCCTTTCCTCTTTGCAAATGATCTAAAAACTTTCTAAAATTATTTTATGTTCTTCAAAATGCAATCACTGATCTTTAGTCACAGTTCTTCAAGAAAATGTAATTCAGAAATGGGAACCCTTTGGCAGTAAACTGGAAAACTATTTGACACTATATTAATTTCAGAATGTAGGCCATTAATACCTGTCTGTTCTTGAGCAGTAATCTTAAAGTACTTAAACATGTTTAAATTTAGAAGCATAACCAATCTTTTTGATAGGCACTGTCACTCCTAAAACCTAGCAGTCATCATGCTGTAGTGCAGAAGGGTGATGACTGAAGTAGTTGTAGTAGAGCTGTTTCCAGAAGGACAGGATATTAGTTTTAGGAGAAGACTTAAACAAGAACGCAAATTAGCAAGATCTGGAGCCAGGAGATGTTTATCTCGTTTTTGCTCTGTACCACCATCTAGTGGAACCAGGTATAAGAACTGAATTTAAGCTGAAATGTGTGAAGAATTTCTGCAGTTTGTTCATCATATAATATAAATAATATTTACCACTTAACCATAACTTAAGAGAATGTCTGTTTTACAAATACATTCTATATAGTTCAGGAAACCTGATTACATATAATTTTTTTTACATCTAGCATGGTATTCTCCTTTTTTAGTCAGATGTTAAAATACCTAGTAAAAGGAAAATAAGTATAATTCCAACAGCTGATCTGATAGCTTTTGTTTTATATTTATATGTGTATATATATACATATGTACAAGTATTTATGTATGTATATATATGTAGATGTATATACAAAATATGTCAAGAGATATGGAAAACAGTTGCTCTGTTTTGGCTGACAGGTTGTCTGCTACCCTATAGAGCTTGAGATAATATTTTTTTAAGAAAATTCCTGACAGGAATCAAGTATAGACAAGGTTTTTCCAACATGCAGCACATAAAAAATAATTTGGGTGTGCATCCTCTCGCCCTTGGGGGAATGTGCAGATGTCTGATTCCTCTGTCTCACCCAGTGAACTACATGCTTTCCCTGAAGTAGTTTCCTGAGCATTTTCTTAGCCACACAGTGCCATCATCTATGTCCACTTTAAAAAAATAAGATCATACACAGGAAAAGATCTTCTGAGAGGAGAAAGTGTCTAAGAACAAATATGAGAGAGAGAATCAAGCTATATTGCTTTTCCTCCCTTTTACATCTGCTATATTTGTGGTAAACTGATTAAATTTCATTCTTCTAAAATGGCAGGCTGTAGTCCCTGTTTAATATTTTTTTACCCCTCTGGGTTTCTTTCTTTCTCCCCCTATAGGTGACAGGTTAAATTAGTTTGCAGAGTCTTTAGAGGGATTTACTGTAAGTTAATGTCTCCTATTTTGACTAAATCTAGGCAGAAAGGGTAGCTCTGCAATCAAAGAAACAATTGCTTTTCAGTTGGAAAATAAAAGTGGGATTAATACATTGTTACATGTTGTTTTATATGTGAAATTTTAAGCATGCTTTTTTCCTTCTCCACAGTTTATACACAAGAACGCTATTCCTGAAACATAGGCCAAAGGTGAAGGTAAGCAAGCAATATTGTGTGTTCTTTAATGTGCATTTGGATATCCTGTGCTTTGAACTTGTGTTGGGGATCCACAATTATGCCTGTTAAGGTATTGTCTTGACTTCTACTTACATCCCAGGACATACAGTTGAAATTTTCACAGAATTACAGAATGGTTTGGGTCAGAAGGAACGTTAATGATCATCTAGTTTCAACCTCTCTGCCAGAGGCAGGGACACCTTCCACTAGACCAGGTTACTCAGTACTCCATCCAACCTGGCCATAAACACTTCCAGGAATGGGGCATCCACAGCTTCTTTGGGCAACCTCAGTGCCTCACCAACCTCACAGGGAAGAATTTCATCCTAATATCCAATCTAAATCTGCTCTCTTTCATTTTAAAGCGATTACCCCTTTGTCCTATCATTACATTACGTTTAAGAGTGTAAAGTGTTTGTTTTCTGATCCAAGAAACATAATATTCCAAGGAATCTTTCCTCTCTTCCTATTTTTCTTTCAACAGTTTGTTTTTGGAATATGGCCTGTTCTTCTTGTGGAGCCACCCAAGAAGCTTTGACTGAGCCCTGGGCAGTCGCATGAGATCACCTAGCCTGCCTGAATAAAGCATTTCAACAGTTTCTATGGCTGAAGTGTCAAAATTGTGGATCAATCCAAGTACCATTGCTATGAAAGGACTTCTCTGTGTAACTGGTCCAGTTGGCCAGAACAGAGCAAAGAGTTGGCACACTAGGGAAATAGTGTTTAGTACAGCTTTATTCTAAGTTGTTAAAACAAAGATTAAGACACAATATTTTTATGTATATATTGTATAGCTGATGATATTGAGGTAATATTTCGTGCTGGTCACAGAAAACTAACCATTTTCAAAGTGGATTGCATACGTTTTTTCATTCAGTGTTTTTTTCTTTCTGTGGTCTAAACCAATATTAGTAACTGAATGACAGAACTAGGCCATTGATGGCCAAGCTAAGCATTTGTGTGGCCTATAGTGAACTGAATGCTTAACCCAAACTACTTTAATCTTGCACTTTTATACAATTAATGAAGTATGTAATGGTTGATTTAGGACTTTATTCTATTTTGCTTTTTCACAGCCTCCTTTGCAATTTATGTTTTAAGCAAAATGGTTGTGATACCTGTGCCATTTAGTTCATTTTGTACCAAGCTTCTATTTTCTCTTTAGTCCGACTGAGAGGTTCATCATGGAGGATGTTCCAGGTTGTGACCAACAGAAGACACTGAAATGGTGAAGACTTATAGGGGTTCTTTTTTGTATCTGGAAACTGAATTCCTAATTTGTTTGATTCATCAGGAAACTGTAGAGTGACTGTAGAAACATAAGAAACACTTTTTTAATTTTTTGTAATTATTACTTACATACCTTCCTTTTCTATCCCTGCTTTTTTACTTCCCATTTCCCATTCATACAGATTGACAAACACCTTAGATGTATGCTAGTTCAGCTTTGAATTCATCTTTCCCTTATTTTACAAGTCTTAAATATTGGTCTGACTTTCATAAGCATCTTATTCAGAAATGTTGAAGAAGGAGTAAAGAACAAAACTGAGGTTGAGGATACCCCCAAATATAAGTGGCAGCACTTTGCTTGCCCTTGATCTGTTTGTCATGTGGTTACTCTGTAGAAAGTTGACCACCTTTTTAAAACCAAACTTAGGGGATTAATGGCGGGGACAAACCCTCTGTTTTCTGCAATTTTTATCTACCCAGCTGGTGAAAGTTGTTAAGTAAATGTAAAGAAAACAGTAAACTAACACAGTTTTTCAAAATATACCTCATATGAAGGCTGTGGTTTTGACTGTCTTGATTTTGGGGCAACTAACATAGTCTGTGCCTACTTGCTGCCATGCTATGCAATTTTTGTCTGTTTTTGATGCTCTGAGAGATTTGTTCTTCATGACGTGAAGAAAAAAAGGGAAATGCTCAGACTGATTGGAAATCCCATTCTGTATTGATTTTTAAACGTGCCCACAGCAGCAAGGCATGGTAATGTAGCTGTAAAGCTGTCTCCCAGATCTCAAAGTCCTGACTGTTGTACAATCAGCACTTGCTAAAATGGTCTCCTTCCTTTAATGTCTTTTTCTCTGTTTGCAGTTTATCTGCATCTTCTGTGTCTATCAGTAACACTCCTACTGGTGTGAATCTCCAGATAAAACCATGGCTTTTGTTACGTGACTGACCCTGGACTCTTGGGATCAAATAGACCCAGACTTGGGGCTGGAAAAAGATACTTAACTTTGAGTGAGTTCAGTGAGGTTTACGCACATGCTGATAGCAGTCCATCTCAACCTGTAAACCACTATAAAGACACCTGAGGGTTAATTTTAGAACCAATTTGGTTTCAGTAGGCTCTAGTTCCATAGACAATGTCAGCATCTGTGGTGGGAAATCTGAGTGCTTTTCAGACTGAAAGAATAATTAATATAGATGTAGAAAAATCCTGTTACGGATCAAGTGTCTTTAGTTATCCAGAAGGCATATTTCTTGTAAAGAGATTTGAGAACTGTTTTAAAAATGTAGCTTGAAAATAAGTGCCTGCCTGTTCACCTCCAGGCTCTCTCAAGCATTTTTCTGCATACTGTATCCCATTTTCTTATTTAGTAAGTTAGGAAAAGAATCCTATAAGAGGAGCAGTTCAGCAACAAAACATATCAACAGTCATTTGTGACATCTGCTAAGCATGGTATTATTTTTAAGAAAATGAATGAAACTTTTATTTTTGTGGCCTTAGTTTTGTTACTGAAGGATCTGGGGGCTCTGTTTAGTCTCCCTGTAATTGCAAGAACCAGAGTGTCCTGAAAAGCCACTTTCTTATTGATCAGGCATCTCTGTAATGGTGTATTTTCAAGATGCTTGTTGATTCTCCTGTACTTTTGCAACTAGAAAAGGAATGATGGAGGTCTTTTTCAGATTGTGTTGAACTAACTTGTCAGGATTTAGGAAAAAAAAGTTGGAAAAGCTCTTATTTTAATTTTATGCTCCTGATAGTTTTTTGTTCACATATAATTTTTCATTATGTTTTTATCTTTTAAAAAATTATGCAAATTGGCTTCTTCCTTTATGCAAATGACCAAAAATATGCACACCTCTACCACCCTGCCAGCAACCTTTCTTTCACTAGGTTGTATTAGACCCTGAAGAATGTAATTTACCTGTGTGTCCTTCCAAGCATAAATAATCTAAAATCATGGGTGCTTTGGTTTGACTGCCTTACTGATCTTGTGAGTTATATTGAAAGTGACAAGCCAGTTCAGATTGCCTTTTCTAGTGCCTAGAAACACATACGTCCTTGCTCCTGTAATGTGTTAAATGTCTGTTAAATTGATTTTTATTTATATCACTTGTATGACAACACTGATTTTTTTTTTCCTACAGACCTTAGAGCAGTATATCCCAAACTTTTCTTGCACTACATCTTATAAAGTCATATTTGATCCTATTTTTTTAGTAGGATTCAGACAGCAGCTACTTTAAAGAGAATTATGGAAGTAAGCATTATTTAATATGAATACTACAAGATGTGTTGGACAGACTTGATAGCAATGAACTCTTTTATTCTTTAACATCTATGAAGAACCAGGAAATCTGCCACCTTACTACCATCAGTTTGACCCAGATGAGCAGCAAGTATTTCTGCAGAATGTGTGCTGAAAAATTCTTTCTTGGAAATAAGAGAAAAACCTCAAAATTACTCTCCCAGTACAGATCAAAACTATACTTTATTCTCTGAATCTAGATTTTTTGGATACAACTCAATACATGCATTAACCAGAACTGAAGATAAGACATGAGGAGGAATCTCATCCATGTA
Organism: Sclerurus mexicanus; assembly: GCA_013396755.1. NCBI lineage: Eukaryota > Metazoa > Chordata > Aves > Passeriformes > Furnariidae > Sclerurus > Sclerurus mexicanus. Next base: position 17,799 of record VWZF01007069.1, on the reverse strand, counting down.
TTGAAGGCAGTGTTGTTGGCTAGCAGTATTAGTCATCTTCAGACTTCATCTTAATGCTTTCTCTGTTAGCACAGGGATGATGTGTTACCCTCAAATGTTTAGAAGACTACCCCATAGTCAGTGTTGGAATATACAGTCTATCACTTGCTGATCTACCTCTGTCATGTATTGTACAGTACCTGTGCCCTTAATTATATTTTCCTGAATGTGTGGAGCAGCCTGACTTAGACCATGCAGCCCCTGAGAGTGACAACAGTGTTACATTGATTCATGACTGACTGTGTTCTCTCCCTGTAAACATCCTGACTTGTTAGGTGTTTGTCACTTACAGCTTGTGCTCAGTCTGTGGTTCATCTGTGTGTAAGTCTGGCTGCTTTAGAAAGAGATTGGAGTAGGAGGTCTTTAATTCAGACAGGTTAGCAAAATCTTTTGGGAGGGATGTGATGGAAAATAGGGGTTTATAAGTAATTTTCAGTTCTCTTTTAATCCAGTTTTGTGCTGTGTCCGTTCATAGGGCTGTCTTGTTTGGCTGAAGCTAAATTATATGATTTGAAATGCAGTTGATTCTTTTGACTGTAATGGGTTTCCTCCCAACACTTGGTTTTGAGCAGCTGAATGTCTTTCTTAGCAAACTCTTCCACATGAAACTCTCAGCTACAGGAAATCTTCCCAATGCCACCAGTGTTTCTCACAATTGCTACCACCTTGTTTAATCTGCATTCAAGAATTTCAGTAATATTATTTATTTTAAACCTGTTTCTCTCTGTGGATATATTATAACATTTGATGGCATATGGTGAAATAATTCAATACATCACTTCTCAGTCAAAGATGAGCCGTTATGAAGCAGAACTGCTCTTTTCTTTAGGAGACATCAGAATTCAGGAACACACTTGCATTTTGGTGGAATGTGTGCCTGTTAATTTAAATTAACACATTCAGGTAAAACTTTTGGTTTACTGTAAACCCCATCTGCACTTTATAAGTAGGCAGTGGGAGGCTTTAACTGCAAAGTGCTGTTTGACTGTAAGGCTTTATCCTGAAGAGGGATAAATGATGGCATCTTTATTACCCATGAGCAGAGCAAAGCCAGAAGGAGATTAAGAAATCTTACATAAAAAGAGAATAACAAAAGCTTAAGCACAGAATCCTGTAGTATTACGTCAACCACCCTCTTGGTATCTGCACTTTAGATATTTGAATGTTTTGCTATTTATACATTTAATTTTCTGTGTTGACTCTACACTCTTCACCGTTGAAGTGATATAGTCTCTCATTACATTCAATTCATTGTAGTTTACTTAGCGGCTGTTTTATGAGGATGGAACATAACACGGACTGTTTCATACATGAATGAATACATTTCTTATCCATCTGGAACGTCCTCTGCCAGCTTTGTTTGAGAGTCTGTAATCTACAGAGAATGTCATATATAACTATTAAGATTGGTTTGGGGTTTCTTTGATCAGTTTTTCGCGCACAGCTGCCTACATCTGCCAAGTGCCTGATCTCTCTATTGCAAGGCTTTTCTGAGAGCTGGGGCTGTGTTTTCTACTGAGGTCTGTAAGACAAAGTCTTTGGTAAGTGGGATCAATTTTTATTAAAAATTCTCCTTCTACAGAAGTCACAGTGCTATTTGCAGTGGATTTCTAGGTAGTTATCCAGTACGTGGCTGCCTCTGTGTGGCTCAAATGTGAGCCTTACTACCCCACATCCCTGATGCTGTTGCATCTTTCCAGGCTTTGAAAGCTCTTTGAGGGATTTAGCCTTACAGCTGGTGTTTAAGTTGTGTAGTTCAATGACAGGCAGTGAGAGGGCGCAGCAGTCAAACAAGCACTTTATGCAGAGCCCTGTTACTGGAGCTCCCTGACAGATGCTTCAAACAGGGCTGGGGATATAGGGATTAATACCTACAATTTTGGGGACAGGTTTGATGCTTGAACTGACTTTAGAACTCTCCCATATTACTTGTTGAAAGTGTTTAGGTTTGATTAAGTGTATAATTGTAGATTTAAGAAGAACCAAGTTTAGAGTCCACTTAATGCAAGACCCTAAACTAGTGCCTGCAATTTTTTTTGGCACATATTTCACACAAGTTGAATCTGCCTGATGTTTAAGAGCAGATTAAGATTTTTAAAAATGCAGAGATAAAGGGTCTTTTGCTTATTTGTCTGCAGGAATAGCTGTAAGCACAATCTCAGATTCATCTTTCTTTCCCCAAAACTCTGGAGCATATGTATGTTTCTCCAAAGACAGTGTTGAGCACAATGGGCTTTCACACATGCTCACAGAAAATTACGTACCAAAATGTTTTCCACATTAGAGCCTTGGTCAGTCACTGTGGAAGAACTTCGGTCGTGTATACTATTGTTCCCTGGATTTTGGAAGAGAGTTTCAAGCAGTGTAAGCAGTAATTACTTCTTAGACTGAACAGGAATTAATTTTTCTCTTGATTTTCCAAATTGATGTTGACTGTTTCATGTTGACTGTTGATTTCAGCTTAATGCACCAATGATGTCACTGTCTGATCGAGTAACATAGCTGTCCTGTCCACCTGTAGTGGACATGAAATCCCCCACGTGTTTTTTGACCAAACTTTCTAACATTGACACTATTAGTTCTAATGTGTGGCTTTTCTTCCTGAAATTCAGTATATTGTTGCAGATAGATAATGACACTGTGACAGATGAGTAGCAGTTGACTTGTAAAACACAGCTGTGTTGAGCAATGCTTCTTGACAATTTTGATACACTGAATTGACTCTTCATACCAAACCAGCTGGTAACTAACATTAGGCTTATATGTATCAGCATATCTTGTTTTGCAAAGCACAGTAACTTTGAAATATTTAATGTATTTCGTTTGTTATTCATGCTGCAGTCAAGCACTAATTTGTGTCTTTATAGTACAAATTATTAAAGAATTTTGTTTTAAATACAACTTTTCTCAGGTGTTTCTTGGCTTTTGTGTTGCACGGGGCTGGGATGGTTCATCCCAATGCTATTTGGTAGAAGGGTGGTTGTACGTCTTGGCTAGCGGTGCACATGTAGAACAGCAGGATTTGTGTGTCCTGCTCTGATGGACCTGCAGGTACAGCCGGCTGAGCCTCCCTGGCAGTAGGGCTCCCCAGTCCTTCTGCCTTGTGCTGGAGCACTTTGAGCACTGGACCTTGCTCAGAGGTGTAGTGTTGACTGCAAATAGTGCAGGATCATCTCACCTCCAAAGGCCATTCCCTAGCATGCACCAGTTAGAAGGGACTTCAGGTATGTGGTGTGAGTGGGAGACGAAAAGGCAGAGTTAGGTGAATGTACAGTCAGTGCGGAGCGTGCAGTTTGCACATCCTTTGCCTCACCTTTTTCCTGTTTCTTTCAGAAAGAGAGGAGGATAATCACTGCAGAGCAGAACCTATCCAGGCAAAAATCATGGACCACTAGGCATTAACCCAGAAAGTCTCATCACACCCCAGCAGCCAGGATGTGATAGTGATCATCAGGTATTTTCCCTACTTCTGGCTCCTCACCCAGATCCTCAGAGATGCTGACTTCTCCAGCTCAGCTCTCTCAAAGTTGTGTCTCTGCAGGGATAACCTTGAATTAAAACTATTTGGAGGCCAAGGCACAGGGCAGGAAACCTCAGAGTCAGTGATGCAAACGACTGGGAGAAGCAGTGCCACCTCCCCTCAGCAGTGCTGCACACAAAGACACATCCAAACTCTGCAGACAAGCACTGCCAGAATTCTGGGCTGGGTGAAATACAGCTTTGCATATTGCATTTGTGGCTGGCCTAGAACTGAGTAATACTTTGAAATTTCCCTGGGGATAAAAACATTGTGGTTCCATCAGAAAATTCAATTTTGAGCTTGACAATTCCCTTTCAAGATTGCCAATTTACTTGCAGCTTTATTAATTTTTCTCTTCCCCTCACCTCCCAACTTCCCCCTTTTTTTTTTCTTTATTCAGCCTACTCAAAGGCTAAAAGTGAAGCTCTAGATTTGCAACACTTCAATCCCAGTGGCTCTAATCAGAGATCTGGCTGTACAGAGACAGTTGCTGCCAGTTGGCAGAGGAGCTGGCTGTCCAGCCTGGATCTTTGTTGCTAAGTGCATGGAGATGGAGGAGATAATGGAGTCACTAATGGAGCAGTGATGGGTCAGTCTTCTCTGTGGGTCAATGGGTGATTCATTTTTGTTGTGAATGTACCTTGAGCAGCTCAAGTGACCTTGGCTTGGCTCTTACCCAGAGGGACTGAACACTCAGCCTGCTTCTATTGACATGCTTATGTTATCTTCTGGTCTTGTGGAAAACAAGACTTGAACTGGCTGAAGGCGAGATTGGTGATTTGGCAATAACCTGAAAATCTTCAGGGATATCTGCCCCGTCTCTGCCTCCCCAAACAGCCCCTTCTCCAACAGCTGACATGACAAAGTTGGGTTGCCTGAAGGGGTAGGTCTAACACCAGTTTGGGGCTCAGCAGGGCTCTTCTGATGGGTCCCCATGGGAACAGAACAGATGGACAACTCCACCATGGTTGTGCTGACATGGGAGGGAGGATGAACAGAGGTGGGACAAGGACAAATACCTGGATTCAGACTCAGTCACCTCAGACGGGATAATGTGGTGAGCTCAAGGAGAGGTCTCCTGCACCCTGACCAGGAACAGAGCCGGGATGATGTCCTCATTCACCTTTTATGTATGAGGGACTCTGTTTTTGCCAAAAGAGAACTAATGTGTGGAGGACTTTGTATAATGGATAAGAAATCCCAACCTAGAAGCAGAAACATTATGGACTTACTTTAGACCTATTTTGCAATCACTATGGTTAATTCAGCATCCTGTCTCCTAAATTCCTCACCAAGGAGAGACACCCCCAAGCTGGGTATCTCACCTTGGGCACATGCAACACCCAAGGGTCTCAGTGCATGACACTTTCCAGCTGCTACAGCAATACAAATAGCCACTGACAAATATCCAACCTCATTAATCACCTTCTCTGAGACAGACTTTCTAATTAGCATGCAAGAGGCACAGGCCGACTTAATGAAATTAGCAGTAATTAATGGCACTGACACGCATGTAGAGCCAGCACGAGGACCAGCTGGAGCTTGGGGTGTGGAGCTCCTGTGGACTGTGTGCCCACAGCACAGCACCCACTGGCACCTTGGGACATTGAGGGTTCTCTGATTCCTCATTGCTGAGATCAGGTAGGTGAATGCTAATGAACAGCAGCTCACATGATCCTACAGAAACTGAATTAATTAAGTTACTCTGCTGATGTAAACTTATGTCAAACCCCTAATATTTATAGGCTGGCTCCACATCAGAGCTGCAGTGATTTATGTGGATGTCTAGCCTTAGCACAGCTCATAGCTGGTGTGTTGACTCAGTGCTGAACAGCGGAACCGAGTACATTTGTTAAAATATTGCAGCATTGTAGAAGCCTGGGGAGAAATCCAACTTCTCAGGTAAGAGAAGTGATGAACAAAACAGTCAAATCCACTCTGCAGCCAGGCAAGCTTGTCCAGGCACTTGTGAGTCATTGCTTAACAGGATTTTATTGCTTAACAGGTTTTTATTCATTTGGAGTCCTCTGAGGGTTGGTTTGTTGTGGGTTTTCTTTTTTTCTTCCATTTGTTTGGGGTTTTTTTCTTTAATCATCTCATTTTTAACATCCCACCTCAGCTGGAATGAAAGCAAGATTTAGTGCCAGTTGAAAGATGAAAACCAGCAATGAACCTGCAAGCCACAGCATGAAAACAGAGCTGTTACAGAAGGGATGTTTTTATACAGGCTATCTGAAAAGTAAACAAACTCCAGCTGTTTTCTTGCTGCTGACATTAATTGCAGCAAGAGGGCTGATTAACGTTGTGGACTTGTTTCTGCTGAAAATCTCTCTGCCGCATCCCCCTGGATTTGACAGTTGGCTATCAATTTGCTTTGCAGCTGATGCACTCATGCACATCCCTCTGGAGTAGTTGTGGCTCTTCAGTAACGCCCAGGACATCTGATACTAAGTGGCTTTGTCCATATGCTCACATCACATAGTGTTCATGTTCAGGATGGAGTAAAAGACCTTTTTCCCATACCATGATCCATGTTACATCCCATGGAGACCCCTTCCTCTCCAGTAAGCATTACAGGGCCCATCAGCAGCCCCATGTCAGGTTTGTACAACCATGACAGCAACAACCCCAGACCAAACCCATGATGATCAGGCTTTAGGGGAAATCAGTGTGATGCCTAAAATCAGCTCTTAAAAAAAAAATCCCTAAGACTAGATTTGTGAGTTTTAGCAGGCAGTATTCCTTTATTTACAACATTGGATGCATGATAAATTAGATTCTCCAAAAAATGTGCATGTGTGAGTTACAAAAGGCTCTTGCTTTTATTTAGCTACCTAATTAACAATTCAAAGCATTACCTAATAATACTCTTCCATCCTGTTCCCAGAATTGTTCCTCTCCTAGACACACCTCCCGTTTTGAGTCAGTGGTCCTTTAGAGTGGTTGTTCTTGTTTGTTCTGTAGTCTTCCTCGCATTGTCCTTTTATTGAACTATTACTTCTGCCACATCTTCAAGCTCTTGACATTCATGTCTGTGCACTTTATACAACCATGAGGACAGTTTTGTCTAGTTCATCAGCTTTATCAGCTTTGCTTCAAAATCAAGAGACTTTGTCTCTTGAGAAATTCCTTTCTGCTGAGACTGCCTGACCTTTAATGATAAGCTATATAGATTAATTTACATGATTTTGCTACATAGTTTTAATTTTTAAGCTGTATTCATTGCTCTGTGCAGCTGCAAGTGTTTAAAACATACTGTTTAAAGGACAGAAGCCCAAATGAAAATAAGAACTGGCCATTTGTCTTAAGTAGTTTCAACGATGCTAAAAAGAGTGCTGGAGGCAATTACCTCCAGCAAGGGTGGTGATGAGTATCTGGAGCAGAAAGAGCCCCAGGTGAGAAGGCTGGAGGTAGAGGAGAACACCTCTTTACAGCCTCCAATTCCAAATGAAATACTGATGAAATCCATGCCCAGCTTGGTTGGCTCTGCTTAGAGAGCTACAGTTCAATTTCATAGACATACATATATATACACAGCATCTCATAATATCAGAGATGGCTCCTGCAGCTTGAAGTTGTACGTCAGCAAATTAGGGAGGGCAGAGAGCCTCCAGTCCTATCTATTAAGGTGTGACAGTAGTTTTAAGCTTCATACGTCGCTCCTGGAAAGAAACATATGAGATGTGGAGGTATGATCCATGTTAATGTGAAGACTAAAACTCTACTGCACTTGCATTAAAGGCCTTGTTCCCTCTTTAACTCAGCTTGGCTAATGAGAAGTAGCCCACTTGGTTCTACCCAAGTGACTGACGTGATTTCTGCAATCTCTTGCACTGACCCAGATACGAGCCTGTGGATTTTCACCTGACAGAGACCTAAGGCTGACGACATTAATCTGTGGGTATGACTGAAGCAACACCTCCTCAATTAAGGTGCTTGGAAGAAGGGGCAATGCCCCATGTCCCTGACTGAGCTGTTTCACTGATTTATTCACCCCCAGATGAAAACTGGCACATTGCTATGCTGTGGCAGTGGGAGCTGTACCCAAAAGCACAGGGGTCTTTGTGCCCGGGGGTTACCCTGTTTCCCCTCGCAAATGGGGAGAATGGGATGAGCCCGTTAGGGCCAGCATGATGCTCCACCCCTAGAGCTCCCACACTCTAGCACAACACAGTCTGTTTGAAACCTCTGGCAATGAGGATGCTACAGCCTCCCATGCCTGCCCACTCCAAAGCCAGACTTGGAAAGTTTTCCCTAATATCTTCATTAGATAAAAACCTAAAACCTATTCCCTCATTTGGACTTTTCGCCTTGTAAGAAGCTGAATGTGAAGGGGACTTTCATCTTCCTTTTTTCTCTAAATTATCGATGTTACTGAATTGGACTTATGTTTTTTTCAGTCTGCACTGTTCAAATAGAAACTTTTGAAACCCATTTTCCTCTGTCCCTTTTTGGCTTCAATGCCCTCTTTTTGGCAAAGGCATGTAGCACCAAAAAGACATTTCACTGGCTGTGTGTATCATCAGCCATTAAAACACCACATGCAAAGGTGAAGCAATCTGGATGTTTTGCGATGGATTTATATCCTTGGCCAATAAGATCTCCCAGCCTCATAGATGATGATTGGTCTTTTTATGCTATACAACTACTGCTGGGTCTGGGGTTTTTTTCTCTTTTTTCCCCTTTAAAACACAGGAATGCACATATGAGACAGTGTCATGCCCCTGGGAACCCTTTGAGCAAGATCAGAGGCTCCCAAAGGATGCAACCACTGAGCCAGGCCTCCCAAATCCATCCCACTGGCCCCATGCAGCAGCAAGAACCTCCTTCCACAGCCAGGCTACCTGAGGTCCTCTGAAAGCACCACAGCAAGTCCTGGGGCTGCATTTAGGCTGCAAACACTCACCCAGGTGAAACAAGAGGCTCCACAGAGAATTTAAGGCAAGCTAAAAATTTTGTCTTTGCTTTTCCTTACCAAATGCTTCACACAATGCACTTGTTTGCTAATTAATACAGCCTTTTCTTCACAACTGGCAAATAAGTGAGGTGACTTGAGTTACTAAAACATAAGGAGGACCTCGGGTTATAAGGAGGACTGCTGGCTGCTGCCCCTGATTGCTAGCCTGGATATTAATTATTTTCCTACTGATTCAGAGGGAAGATAGCCAAGTTGTGAATCAGCCCTCCCTCTTCTTGCAACACCTATCTTTTCCCTAGATCTCTACTCCAAATCCCAGCCAGGTCTCGCAGCACCTTGTTAATGAGATCAGTAATTGCAGCACGAGCAGGTATGGTTGCAGAGTCGGGAGAGAATTGGAGTAATTCTACTTTCTTCCACTTTGCAAAGCAGAAAATGCTAGCAGTGACCTGGGTATATTTTTCGCTGGAAGAGGGATTGAGGTTTACTTTTATGCAGGATCAGAGGGTTCCTTGTTCCTTTGCCTTTACAGGCTGTGCAACACTGTCTCCTTTAAAAAAAACCCACCGAGAATCCGAAACACAAAAAAAAAGCCCAAATTCTCAACTCTTGAGCACTGTCCAGCAGCCAAGACATGCATCCTTGTGTGAGCAAAAGTGGACATGACACAGATTTAATGAGGCAACAGCTTCTTGGCAGCACCACAGGTCTGCTCAGAAATGGTATAATTATTCGTTTACTTGACTGATGCAGTTGTGTTGTGCAAAAAAAATGGGAGAGAGCTATTTGGAGGTCCAAGTAAATGAGGTTTGAAATAAAAAAAATTAATTTAGCAGGGTTTGCTGAAGCTTAGGTGGGTCTTGGACAAATCATAGTTTTGGGGTTTGTGGAGAAGCACAAGGAACCCTCTGAAGATTTAGGGGGTCTTATCAACATGTCTGCAATGCCTGATCCTGCACTGGTGATACAGAGCATTTAAAATTAGAATCATAGACCTGTTTGGGTGGAAGGGACCTTCAAGATCATCTAGTTGCAACCTCCCTGCCATGGGCAGGGACACCTTCCACTAGACCAGGTTGCTTGAAGTCCTGTCCACCCTGGCCTTGAACACTTTCAGGGGTGGGGCAGCCACAGCTTCTCTGTGCTAATGTTTGTGTCATGTTCTCCTCTGAGACATTCCCGTTCTCCAAAACTTTGACAAAAAGTGTAACTGAGGTATATGAAATGCCATTAGTTTCATTACCATCTAGTGTGTGTGTAGGGGGAAGTATCTGCTGGTAACCACCAGTCTCATCATCAATGCTGGACACTTGCTGCTTTTCCCAGTATATGATAAAAAGTGCATACAGAGCTTTTAAAATGATGCTTGAGTTTGTTTCACAAACTGGCAGCAATGAAAAACTACTTGTGTCAAAGATCTCTTTGAAAAAAGTACATTTGGGAACATCTCCTTCCTCTACACACTCTTTTTGGCTACAGTACAGTATTTTTTCCCTTTAATATAAAACTGGAGAGGAGGAAGGGGCAGAAGACAATCACTAGACACTGCAAGAAGCGAGGATAATTTCTGAGTGTGCATTGAGGGGCTGTGCCCAAGTCAAGGCTCTCTAAACACAGCATCTGAGTTAGAGTTCACAGGTTAGACAAGGATGTTGAGAAGTTTACTCCTGGGGTTTACACAAAGAATTACATTGCCATTGGTTTTTTCCCCCACCTTCGGCTCCACCTTTCAAGCCGATCTGTACTGCAGCAAATAAATCTTTATTGCACTGATGGTTTTATGCTTGCCTAGTGTTTGAAGTTAAGCCCGGATGAAGCTGAGATGTAGAGGTGACCTTTCTAATTATTACCCAAGCAACTTCCCCCAAGTTCTGTAATTGGAGACATCTGGGAGCAGAGTTGGAGTTGGTTTCCTCAACAAATGCAGAAGTCAGCACAAGTGTTCAAGTTGCTGCACGCTGATGTTAGGTCAAGGTTAGGCTGATAAGCAATACAGAGAAGGAAGTACCCTAGAAGCTTTCAGAACATGTCCTAGAGATGTTCCTTGCTGAAGGACAGAGGGTTGTAGAGTGAAAATATCTGCCCTGGAAATGGTGGGGAAATTACAGATGCTGAGTTCTCGTGGGGTGATAGTGATGAAAACTATGGGTGCACGGTCCCTGGTGCAGGGGAAAGAAGGGTCTGTTGGGACACATAGACACCAAGGGCAAGTTATCCTCAGCCACTCCAAAACCTCCATTTCCTTAAACAGATGTGAATGGCCAACTCATGGGTCCTGGTGGATGTTAAAGGTATCAGTATGAAATATGTTGCACAAAATTAATAAATCCCTGAGAAGAGTTGTCCTTTCAGATCCACTGGCTACTCTCTTTCTCATCTTGTAGGGATTCATCTGAGTCACCTTTATCTTCTGGGAGCTTTGCTCTACATATGTGGTAGCAAGGATTTGGTCAAGATGTTCCCATGAGGTCCAATGTGTGCCTGTTCCTCCTCCCCAGATATGGCCACTCCAAAAGCCAAGCAAGGCAATGCAAAAGTCATATGTGAGGATCACTGCCTGGAAGGTCAAAGTCTCTTTTGACACAGGAACCAGTGCTTTGATTTATCAAAATTTAACAAAAATGTTATAAATGGGCAATATTGTTAGGCAACTGGGAAACAAGGAAAAACTCAAAACACAGCAGAATTTTAAAACGTTTTCTTAGGAAAAGCAAATCCTGCCTTTCTGTGAGTCCTTCAGAAATAGGTCACCTCTTTTGCATAGCAAGCATGACTGGAAGGAGAGGGAAGCTTTTGTCAAGCAAAACTCGGTCTCCATTACACCAGTGTAAATCCAAAGTAAATCCACTGATCCCAGTATTGATTTAGGCTTGTGAAGCAGAGATCAGGATTTATTCTAATATCACAGCAAACTACTTATGTGCAAGAAAAGTTGTGCAGAAGAGCCTGGATGCGCAGCTCTGCCTTGCCCAGCTCTTGGCAGGTGTTTAGAAATGGGAGCTTGAGATGTCTTTCTGCTGGGAGCTAAAGACAGAGATGGTGACAGAAGGGAAAAGAAAAAAAACCCTTTTTTTTCTTTTTTTTTTTTTTTGGTGAAAAAGAAGATCAGAAGGAGAATTGCCTAAAAAGTGCTTGTCAGGACTGTTTGGAGTCAGCATTTGTTAGGACAGCTTCTGACCTGTCATAAATAAAGAGCAGCTGAGCAGACAGTGGCACCATTTGCTCCTTTCATTACTCTCCACTACAGGGAATGGGGAATTACTGGCAATCTACTTGTTTTCCAAACGGTTTTGCTTCTCACTGTGGAAAATCCTATGTAAAAATGAAGGTAATTGACTGAACTTCTACAACACTCTCTTGCCCCTAAGGAGAGGCATACTCCTGCCAAAGCAGCTGAGCTCTGGCCCCCTCCACCTGGGTGGCCATGGCTGAACAATGACCAAAGTCCTGGAAAGTTTGTAGCCAGGAATCATAGAAGGGTTTGGGTTTGAAGGGACCTCAATGATCATCTCATTCCAACCCCCCTGCCATGGGCAGGAACACTTTCCACTAGACCAGGTTGCTCAAAGCTCCATCCAACCTGGCTTTGAACACTTCCAGGGATGCAGCAGTCCCAGCTCCTCTGCGCAACTTGTGTCAGAGCCTCACTATCTTCACAGAGAAGAATTTCTTGCTAATATCTAGTCTTAACCTTCCCTCTGTCAGTTTGAAGCCAGTCCCCTTGTCCTATTACTCCATACTCTTTCCAAAACATGCTCTCCAGCTCTCTTGTAGCCCCTTTAAGCGCTGGAATGTGCTTTAAGGTCTCCCTAGAGCCTTCTGTTCTCCAGGCTGAGCAACCCCAACTTCATCAGCCTGTCTCCACAACAGAGATGCTACCAATCCCTGGAAGTGTTCAAGGCCAGGTTGGATGGACCTGGGAACAACCTGCTCTAGTGGAAGGTGTTCCTGCCCTTGGCAGAGAGGTTTTAATTATATGATCCTTAAGGTCCATTCCAACCAAAACTATTCTGTGATTTTATGAAGTACCCATGTAGGAGATCAGAAAAATGTGATGTAGGAAAGACATTGTAGCAAGTCCAGCTCTCCTCTAATTACGCAGTGCTGAGCTAAAGGCTGCTCACAAGGCCATGGGACTGGCGACCTCAGTGCCTTTTCCAACACTTGTATCACTTGTTGTCACTCCTACAGAGAATGACTGAAGGAGGATTCAGGATAGAAAAGAGTAAATGCCCAAGCAGCCGTGTGCTGACAGAGCTTGATTTGTGATACTTGAGTTACCTTCTACAGATATAATCACTGATAACCTTTCCTCTACTGATTTACCTCACTAGATTTTCAGGGAAAGGCCCATCTCAGCACCTCTCAGGGCCACAGCTCCCATCCTGATCTCAGCTGCAACACCAACTCACTCCTCCAGGACAAACCCCGATGCCATGATTTCATTACTCTTCAAGTAAACTTCCTGCTGTTTGACTTTCATGTTGCTTAATAGCAGACAGCCCATAAAGAGCTGCTTGATTTGTGACTGTGCAGAAGTAAGCGCTGATACAGACAATTAAGGGGAGAATTTAATGGTATGGATTTCCCAGCAGAGTTATCAATTAGCCTGAGCTGTTTGCCAGCCGGATGCGGTGCAGATCACAGTGCGGATGCATCCCAAACCATGGCCAATGCATTCAGCTAGGCAGGCGGTGGGTTTCATCAGGGCTTATGGCTTCCACCTTGCATTTTATACAGAAACAGGGGAAAAATGGGTATTTCCATGACGAACAGTTATGATATGGATCTTTTGGTAGAGATGTCTCTTCTGGCCAGGCACTGCTGTCATTAAATACCTGGCTGCCGTGATCATGCTGTTCTGCTGGGGATGGTCATTCAGTAAGCTATAAGGTGTGGATCTCTTGGTTCCCAGCATCCCCAGGTTACACTTAACCGGTTCACTAACTGGATTTCCTACCTTAGCTGGTCATAGAATTGCTTAGGTTGGAAAAGTCCTCTAACTTTGAGGACAAATTGAGCCCACCCATTAACCCAGTACTGCCAACCCACCACTAACCCAAGACCCTGGTAGTGCATGGTAGCCCAGAATGGAAAGGTAACAGAGGCCTGATTTTAGGGTGCTCTTATACTAGGAGGAAACTGATATTACAAGGTCTAATAGCTGCAAGAGAATGCTGACGAAGTTCAAAGGGGAAATGAAATACAAGTATTAACAGACAGGATATGCAGCTCCTGAACTGTTTGCCAAGAGAGGTGGCAGAATCTCAGGCAAGGACCTGTCTGCATGAAAAACTAAAGTATCTCAGATGCCCTCTGATGCCTCCCCACCCTGCTAAGCACCTTCACAGCCTCTGCCCAAGGGTTTTGTGGAAGGAGCATTGCTGAGTTCAGACCCGAGACAGACTTTGGAAGGGAAAACTCTCTGGCCCATGCTTTGTGGGGCTCCACAGGGTCTTGCTGAACATCACAACATTGCCTTTCAATAGCCTCAACTTCTACATCATGGTCAAGGACAGCAATTTGGCTTCTCATCCAAGACCTGCTTCTGCCAAAAAACAAGGAGTTGCTATAGTTTGCCTTTTTGTTACAACTGCTGGTCCTTTGGTCATGGTGACCCCCATAAATAAAAGAGCTAATTAACACCCTTCTCCTCCCACTAGTGATTGTCTATGACCTTGGATGACCTTGCTTAATTTAACTTTCTCAACCAGCTATTTTTGACAGCAAATAATTTAACACCCTTGTGACCCCAGTCTTGCGTCTCTCCTGCCAACTGGCTCTGCAGTTTAAATGAACAGCAATAAATAAATGCATATCTGCAGAGGGACCTAAATGACTCCCATTACTGGAGCATCTGAAGGCCTGCTTAAATAAATCAAGTGAGTAGGAGATTATGCTGCAATCATGTGGAGAGGGAAAGGAGAGAATACATTACTGGTATTCCAGAGGCTGCAACTCTGGGCTGAACAACTTTGCAGAATTCAGAACAATGAGATTTAATTCAAGTACAGATGGAAGACCAGAGGCTCATTTTGTGATAACTTCAAAGAAGAGCAGAAGACTGCCCATTGATAGGATCACCAGTGCTTAGAACTCTCACCAGGCAGCTCCTGCCTTGGGGATGGAGCTGTTGCAGGTTGCTCCTTGCATCTCCATGGCATGAAAGGGAGGGTACAAACACCAGCCATGAACCTGCAGTCATTGTCTCACTTTTCTCCCCCAAACATGGCCTCAGGAGGGGAGAGCTGGCCTTGTAGGAGCAGGGATGGCAGGAGCAGGCATTTCTTGAACTCCCAGTACTTTGGGCAGGCAGATACCTTGAACCACCCCAGGACCAAACCTTACCTTGGGGGTCCCCTGCATGAGTAGGAACAACAAATATTCCGTGGATGGACGAAAACCTCATCAAGTCATCTGCTTTGAAAACCCAAAACCAATAATAAAATTCTGTTTTTTGGAGTAATCACTGATTGCAGTTTTCCTCCTCCACTTTGCCTTTTACCTTATTGCTACTTATTTTTGTGGTCTAGTTTTAAAGCACCACTATTTCTTCCTTCCTCCTGCACAGCCCATGTGTCAGCCCTGTCACAGTGGCCTCATTTGCATCACGCCGAGGAGCAAGGAAGCGTCGTTATAAATCGTATTTACATAATTTTCCTTCCCCTGCTGAGGCTGAAATCGAAAATGCAACTAAGTTAATCAGCAAGATTTGGGCCTGCCATGAGCACAGGCTGGGGCTCCACATCCCTGAGGAGCAATAGGAACGTCTGGGGACCCACTCACTGCCTTAATTCAGCAGAGGAGCTTTTCCCTAACGTTTTTCAGCTTTTCCCTGATGCTTTCCAGCCTGTTAAGAAAATAAAAGCCAGGCTCCTGCTGATGATTTGTCTCAACGGTGAGTCCATTTTCCCTTGTTTTCCCTTTTCCTCTTGTTAATCTGTTCATCTGGCGCTGCACAGCATCACCCATCACCCCTGTGGGTGACAAACTCCCCCCTGTGCCCATCTGTCCCCATGTCTCCAGCACTGAGATGTTTCCCCTTAGCAGCTTTGGAGTAAAATAGGTGAAACTGTTCAAGAGGAAATTCCATATTTACCTCCATTGATGTTAAAGCAGGCCCACAGTGGCTAACTGGGCAGGAGGCATCTGTACTGAATGATGGATGATCATATTAATTAATTAACACTGATGGAGTGTCTCTTGATTTAAACACATTGCAAATCTAAACAGACTCTATGGTCTCCCTGCCCTCCCAGGGAGCAGAAGCAGCATCATCCTTCCCTGCCCTAGTCTGCTTTGCAGCTGGTTTTAGGGCTACTAATATGATTTTGGGGTTGGAGATCTGTTTAGGTCTACTCTTCTCCCTTCCAAATCTTCAGAGACTGATGGTTTGTCGTTTATTTTTGTATTTGCCTTTTGCTGCTGGAGTTTCCCCACTGTGGAGGGGGGTGATGGTTCAGGACTGCACATGGCCAGGCTCAGGACTCAAATATGGGGGCGTTAGAGCTCTTTTCCTACCTGATTTTTGATGAAGGGAGAGAAGAGAGATGTATGAAACACCTGCGTTTGAGCAGCCCTGAGATCTGTGGGGGAGAGGCGAAAACAAGCAAAGAGAAGGAAAACATCAGAAAACAGCTTTTGCTGCCAAAGGAAGCCTTTGTGGAACTACAGATTTTTGGCTTTTCTATGCCTTTAACTAATAAATGAATTAAAATAATTGTAATACAAATATTGCATGAATTGAGTAAGTAACTAAATTATAAAATTAAGAGGAAAAGGCTAAGAACCTTAATATGAAAAGCCCAGGAGGGTTTCAGATAATGAGAAACTAAAAGAAAAGGCTGGTCCTAGAGGAAGTGAAGCACTCACGTGATGCGTGGTGACCACGTACAGCTGCAGGTGACACCCTGATAGGAACAAGAGCCTGTGCCAGGCCTATGCTGCTCTGGGCACAGCCTCCTTTCTAATTTTATCACCAAAATTTCACTGCATTACCACAAATATGACAAGCAGATGTCCTTAAGCGTTCACTCTGTCACTCCAGGCAGCAGCTAACCCGTAGCCCTCTTTTTCTTGTTGTCTGAAAGTCTGAACACCCATGATTTTGAATGTGAACAGTTTATTCCTGTCATTTCTGAATGTTCTAATCATTTGTTCCTTGCCATCTATTTTTGGCTTGATTTATGATAAACCATGAACAGTACCAATAAAGTGTGTGTGTCAAGTCAGTGCATCAGATCAGAGCTGCCCAAGAGAGATCTGTAAAGCCTCACTAGCTCCTTCCTGCCGAGGGGGATGCACTTTTGTGGGGGTCACATTTGATTTTCTCGTCCTGAATGTGTATTTGTGAGCTGGGAAAGTACATTTTCCACCAGTCTGGCCACCTCAGCCCCATCACCAGCCCCACAAGTCCCATTGCACATCAACCTCTGTGGATGTGCAGCTGGGCCAAGCACATGCCCAGCCTTTGACTCCTCCCTTCCCAGTGCCTCACTTTCCCTCTTACAAAAGAGAAAAAGGGATTAACTTCGGTCTTGGGCTGGAGAACACATCTCCTTCAATGCCTGTGGTCATGTGCCACACCACTTCTTACTGGGGGATGTCCCCTTTGCACTCAAACCCTGCAACCCCTGATGACTCTCCCCTGTACCCTCCATGGGTTATGTCCCAACACCCCCCAGCTGTCTGCTGTCTAGGTGATCCTTCAATTTGCCTAGTTCCAACTCCCAGTGCAAGGTCCCAGGCAGAGCCAGTGTTCTGTTAACCCGTGTGCCAGGGCAATGCTGGTCCACGTGCCAGTGCCCCGGTATGAAGGTGCTGATCCCAGTTCATTCCCAGCTGGGGATGCTGGTGCCAGGTTAGCCCCAGTTACTCATTTCCATTCTCTATGCAGGCGGTGCCACCCCTTGTTCCCACTGATGGGCCCATTTTAAGGATGATCCCAGGTCTTGGTGCCTGGACAATGTTGGACCTAGATCCCGGTTTCCAGTAGGGTTCCCAGTTCACCAGACTGGTCCACAACCCCTGGACCCGCGCCAGCCAGTGCCGTTCCCATTCCGCACTACCGGCTGGTGCAAATCCCGATTCCCAGTAGTGACTCCAGCTTCCAGCAGTGGGGAGTGCCGGTTTCCGGCCCCGGTTCCCATTCCCAGTGTCGGTTCCCAGTGCCAGTCCCCATTCCCAGAGCGGGTTCCCACTCCCAGTGCCGGTTGCCGATCCCGTTCCCGGTTCCCACTCCCGCTCCCATTCCCAGCATCGGTTCCTGGTGCTGTTCCCCGTTCCCAGCCCCCCGTGCCGTGCCCATCCCCATCCCCATCCC